>PVJD01003942.1:0-149815 GCA_004026545.1 Mormoops blainvillei | reverse complement strand
GGTTAAGGGGTCAGTCCTACAAGAGTGTCCCCTCTCCAACTTCAGCTGCTAACTGCAAAGCTTCTGACCAGCTTTAGATCAGAGGTTCCCTCGACACTCTCTTTGGGTTCAAAATTAATCTCCTGGAGTGCTCCGGAACAGAAATGAGGAAAAACGGTTATAACTCAGAAACAGCGAGATGGAAGAGATGCATAAGGCAAGGTCTGGAAGGGTCCCAAGCTCGGAGGCTTCTGTCCCTGTGGAGCTGAGAGGTGCGTTCCTCTCCCACTAAGTGGATGTGCTTACCAACCTGGAAGCTCCTTGAAGCCCATATAATTACTTTTATGGGGCCTTAATCACCTAAGTATGTTCAGTAATTAACTCCACTCCCAGTCTCTCTCCCGTCTCTGGAGCACTATTATCAACTGTTTAGAGGAAGGAGTCGCCAAACCGTCAAAAGTAAAAAAGGGATCTTCACATTCAAAATGGTGGATAATTACTTTTCTAGTATCCTGACATCTTTTTTCACAATAATCTAGTTAGACAAAAGGGTATCTCACAATGGGTAAACAACACTCCCGTGCAAGTTTTGTGCTGGGAGATCTATAATTCAAGAATCATTTCCTGGATGGATCTGTCACTTTTTCGTACGGAAAGGAAAAACTTGTATGCAGCCCTGGCCAGGCGGCTTAGTTGGGTGGAGCTGGTCCCTTTACATCAAAAGGTTGCTGCCCGATTCCCGGTCAGGGTATATGCCTAGGTTGCCCCTTCCATTAAAAAAAAATAAAAATAAAAAGGTTTCTCCCTGGCTGGCATGGCTCAGTGGATTGAGCGCCGGCCTGCAAACCAAGGGGTCACGGGTTGGATTCCCAGTCAAGACATGCCTGGGTTGCGGGGCAGGTCCCCAACAGGAGGCGCGCAGAGGCAACCACACATTGGTGTTTCTCTCCCTCTCTTTCTCCCTCCCTTCTCCTCTCTAAAAATAAATAAGCAAAATCTTTTTAAAAACGTTTTATACACATCCTAAAGTTTATACAAAATGTAATAAGGCAGAAAAAACACTTCTGAAATTCATAGCATCCCATACACCTCCATTCCCCACACTCCCACCCACCGGCACACTCACTTCTCACCTGCAGTGAGGCCCCACCAAATGCTCTCTGAAGAGCCCGCACTAGGGCCGCAGCCTCATCCCCGCTCTCCGGGTGGTGCTTCCGCACCCGGTCCTGGAGCTCCGGGGGCAGGATGGTCAGGAACTGTTCCAGCACCAGCAACTCTAGGATCTGCTCCTTGGAGTGCATCTCAGGCCTCAGCCAACGACGACAAAGTTCCCTGAGCCGGCTCAGCGCTTCTTCTGGTCCGGCCACTTGCTGGTAACTGAACCGCCAAAAATGCTGTCCACAGGTTTCGGGATCCAGGCAGTCCACGGGCGGGTCGAATTCCTGGTCGTCGGGTGAGTCTCCCTCCACTTTCACTATCAAAAGTCCATCACGCAGGGGCGGCTCAGCGCCCTTGGCCCCCGCAGCCACCGTCCAGGCCCCCGCCTCAGCGTCACTGCCTTGATTTGCGATTAAGCTTGAACTCATCTTTCTCTTGCACGTGCCGACTTTCCCGGAGTTTTGCCTTCAGTTGAGAAAAGATCAAACCCTGCAAAACGCCACGGAACTCATCATCCGTCCTTAAACAGGTGCGCACTCCACCTGAGACGCTACAGGAGTCCTCCTACCTGCAGCTAGGCCACCTAGAACCCGCCTCGTCTTCTGACAAAAAAAGAACTTAAAAATTAAAAAAAGTAAAACCCACAAACCTAGAAACCCAGGCAGGAAGTGCGTCACCAACTCCCTGCGGCACCCACCCTCCCTTGCATTTCCGGGGGCTCTCTAGGCGCCCTGGAGGACTGAGATGAGTCTTCGTCGTTTCCCCATCTAGCCCCTTCCGGAGATATATACCTTGCTTTGTGGAGATTATAGTCCTTCAGGTTCCAGAACTAACTGATACTCTTCTTTTAAAACTTGACTGTCATTCTTTAACACACTGTTTGTGAGTAAAGTTTGTAAGTTTTGTTTTAGGAAATGTTGAAGATCCAGCTGTATGATGAGTAGTAAACAATCATTCTTCACCCATGTGGTCTTCGTTTATACAGGGAAAGTTTGTAGAGTATTTTTTTTTATCAATACGTGCCAAGGCATCATGCATAGATATTATTACAAAACTGGTGAAGACATAGTCCTTGTTCTCAAGTTGCTAATTCTCCTTACAGGAGAGTGTGGTAAATGCAATACTTTGGAGTGTATACAGTGGAAATTTGTACAACCAGAGGTAAACATATTCCGTCATCCCTGGTTGGGGAGGGTACAGTGAAAGACTTCACAGGGGAGAGTAAAACTTAAAGAGTCTAAGTCAGTGGAGACACATTTCAACTAAAACATGGTTTAGATAAATTTATAGGCAATAAATCGATAGCAGATTATATCATCCCCCACCCCTGATATTAGGCTCTCTCAGCTCCTTTGCAGTCCTTCACACTCAGTATCATAGCTGCCAAGGATTTTGTCCTAGTCTAAGCTCAACTCCTTGTTTGATCAATTTCTCCCTCTCCCTCATTAAAAAAAAAATATATATTTGATCTTATTTGTTACTTAGAAAATCTCATTTTCGACTAGACTCAGAGATAGTAGCTCTCAGACAGAATAGCCTATATCTCTTGGCAATCTGTTCCTGGCATTTTTTTCCTTGGCCTCCTTCATTCTCTTGGCCAAAAGTTTGGCATATTCTGCATCCTGTTCCCTATTTTTCTCAGTACACTCTTTCTTCAGAGCAATGCACGAAATTTTGTTTTGGAGGATGTGTGAAGTAACAAGACACTGAATCTTAAGAGCTTTGGTCCTAGGTTTCTTACCTGCTTTGTTTAGGGGCTTTCTCACAACATACCAGCAGACATCATCTTCTTTAGAGAGATTGTGTAGCTTGCAGATTCTGCCAGCTCTTTTGGGCAGCAGGCAACAAGGCACAGTAGTATTAGTGAAACCAGAAATACCTTTTTCCCCTTTTTAAAAAATGACCAAGTTGAGAACACTCAGATTGGCATCTACAATGCAACCTGGAGCAAATTTGCACTTTCTCCAGTCTTCCTTGGTCTATAATAGGAAAGCCCCTTACTCAGTAGCAGGAGAACATAACCATGGGTCAAGACACCCTGCTTCACTGGGAAACCTTGTTTGTTATTCCCACCACTGATTCAAAACACATAACCCTTCTATTCTTCACCCAGAGGATTAGCAACAACTTCTGTGGCCATACGCTTTTCATAAAAGGTAGATGTTTGAGTTCATCATCCACCTCAATAAGTTTCTGAAGGCCAGTGGCTGGGAAAGAAACATTCAGGTTCATCCTGAAGCAGCTGACCAACTCCAAGACACCACAAAAAAGAGCTCCCTCTCCCTCATTTTTAATTACCAGTATAGACACTGCCACCCTACCTCCTTCCTCCTTTCTATGCTTCCATGTTTTCTATTGGGTTGGCCAAAAAGTCTGTTTAGTTTTTTTCCATAAAAATAAAAGACGCATTTTTCATTTTTACCAATAACTTTGTTGATTTGGTTATTTTCAGTATGTCGGCCATCTCTCGCATGGTATAATATTGATTGTCCTCAATTAATGTCTCGATTTGACTGCTATCAACTACAACTGGTCTACCTAACCATGGAGCACTGTCCAGTGAGATATCTCCAACACAAAACTTTGCAAACCACTTTTGATATGTTTGATCAGTCATAGCACCTTCTCCATACACTGCACAAATCTTTTTTTGCATTTCAGTTGTGTTTTTACCTTTCTTGAAACAATAAAGCATAATATGTCAAAAATGTGTATTTTCTTCCATCTTCAATATTAAAATGGCTATACAAAAATTCCTTAATTTTGGTAATTTTTTTAAATGCATGCTGATATGACAGCTGTCACAATACAATCTAATAGAATTGTTTCCAATGAAGTTAAGCACTACTAGAGCCATCTTATGGAAAAAAAACCAAACTTTTTGGCTAACCCAATATTACATTTGTTTTCTAGCCTAAGGTTGAATATACAAATAAATCACTAACTGAAGAATAGGTAAAAAGTAGGTAGGAAAAACATCCAAGTTGTTTCGTGTTATAACATTTTGTTTCAAATAATAAGTTGTCCTTTTAAAAAACTGCATCTTCATGGATGCCCAAGGGGACCAGAGTTGGGAGACTGGGTAAAAAATGTGAAGGGATTAAGAAGTAAAATGGTAGTTACAAAATAGTCACAGGGGTATAAAGTACAGCATAAGGAATACAGGCAATAATTGTAATAACTCTGCATGGTACCATGTGGGTACTAGAAATATTGGGGGGAACACTTTATAAAGTATTATGCTGTATCCCTAAAACTAAAATACAAAAAAATATTGAATGTAAATTGTAATTGAAAAATAAAATAAAAGATTTTAAAAGCTGCATTCTGCCCTGGCCAGTGTGGCTCAGTTGGTTGGAGTGTGTCCCATACACCAAAGGGTCGCTGGTTCGATTCCCAGTCAGGGCATGTACAGAGGCAGCTGATCAGTTTCTCTCCCTTTGTCTCTCCCTCTCTTCCTCTCTCTTTAAAAGCAATTTTAAAATGTCCTCAGGTGAGGATAAGATAAAGGCACATACAAGAAGAAACCAATGAAAGCAAAAGAAAAAAAAGTGAACAACAGATCTGTTTCTCTCTCTAAATATCAATAAATTTAAAAAAAGAATTATGATGGTTTGATTTTGTCCCCAAGTCACTAATATATGTGACTAAAACTCTTAATTATAAGATGTTTGAAAGTATATAAAATACCAAATACTTATTTTAAATATCATGGAAATAACTGAAGCTTTGGATCCCAGGTACTCAGAAAAGTCAGCAGATAATAATCTAGCTAATAGTGAAAATAATAAATAATAAATAAAATAATAGTGAAAGATTTGCTTTAGTGTTTTTTTTCCCTTGCTTCAAGAACGAGAATATATAACGAAACTGCGGTAATCATTTACATGTTTTAGATTCATTTATACAGAATGTTCAGAAAAATAAATCATGTAGTTGAAATGAAGAATACTATCCATTAACATTTACATTAAATCATCTACATTATTTAATAAGAGTTACCAAAGTTACATGCTATAGGTAAATTCATTTTAAAAAGTTATTTATTTAAATGAATAGAATTAAGGTCCTGATTTATAAGTGCAAAGTTCCAGGCAGGGTAAAAATTCCCTATGACATCTTTATGGCAACTTTAACTTATAAAGTAACGATTTATCCAAAAGTTGAGCAAAACCACAGGTAGTCAACCCCTACTTTAGGTTTTGGCAGCTACGTGGTTGTACTAGTTTGTTGTGATCAGTTTTGATTAGACATGAACAGAGCTTGAAATAAGCCAAACCAGCTTTTTCAGGATTAATAATTTTTTGGCAAATTAACTTCTAGAGAAACAAATTTACAACTCTCAAGACTCAGATTTTTCTTTCTAAAAATGTGGAGCAATATGTAATTATTTTATAACATAATTTGTCACATGTTTATATCTGATCTCTCCAAGTGGCTTGAAAGTCCCTGGAGGGCAGGAATTTTGCATGTCTACTTATTCATCTGTGTGGGAATGCGATCATAATTTAGCAGGACAAGTTATTTTCTCTGTATTGCACAAGGTTTCAACTAGGTGGTCAAGGACGGGCATGGAAATTAAAGGCAGAATAAACATTCATAAATAAGAGAAATTTTTACAGTACAGGCAAACCTTGCTCCAGAAAATATCTGCCTGTATTACTAATTACAGAATGTAGAAGAGAATAATGAGTACTGAGGGCAGTATAAGCACTTTTCATTTCCTTCCAGCAAGAGAAGCTGTAGGTTCTGTCTGCTTACCAGTCAGTTGCTAGGTTGTGTTATATTCTCTGATCATGATTTACTGTTTTCCTCAGCTCTTTTTTTTAAAAGGTTTTATTTATTTTATTTTTAGACAGAGGGAAAGGGAGGGAGAAAGGGATGGAGAGAAACATCAATGTGTGGTTGCCTCTCACATGCCCCCAACTGGGTACCTGGCCTACCCAGGCATGTGACCTTGTTACTAAACAGCAATTGGTGTCTTGCTCTCTGCCACCACCCTCTAGGCAAAATTCCAGAGGCAAAGGTTTGGTGGTAAAGGAAAGGAGTCTTTATTAAAAAGCTTCAAAGTTTTGCGGGTTTTTTGTTTTTTTATTCTTGCTGGTGTGGCTCAGTGGATTAACTGCAGGCCTGTGAACAGAAAAGTTGCTGTTTTGAGTGCAAGTCAGGGCACATGCCTGGGCTGCAGGCCAGGTTCCCAAAAAGGGGTGTTAGAGAGCCAATCAATCAATGTTTCTATCGCACATGGATGTATCTCACACATCAGTGTTTCCCTCTTTCTCCCTCCCTTCCCCTCTCTCTAAAAATAAAATCTTAAATTTAATTTTGGTTTTTTTAAAAATTATATTTTATTGACTATGCAATTACAGTTGTCCTGATTTTGCCCTCTTTGGCCTCCACCACCTAGCACCCCTATTCCCTCAGGCAAGCCCCCTACCAATGTTCTTGTCCTTAGGTCATGCATATAAATTCTTTGGCTACTCCATTTCCTATACTGTACTTTATATCCCCATGGCTATTCTGTAACTACCTATTTGTATTTCTTAACCCCCTCACCTCTTCAACCATTTTTCCCCACCCCATCCCATTTGGCAACCATCAACACGCTCTCCATAGCCTTGATTCTGTCTCTGCTCTTCTTCTTTGTTTCATTTGTTTTTTAGATTCAATTGTTGATAGACATGTATTTTTTGCCATTTTATTGTTCCTAGTTTTGATCTTCTTCTTTTTCTTAAATAAGTCTCTTTAACATTTCATATAATAATGGTTTGGTGATGATAAACTCCTTTAGTTTTTCCTTGTCTGGGAAGCTCTTTATCTGCCCTTCGATTCTATATGATAGCTTTGCTTGGTAGAGCAACCTTGGCTGTAAGTCCCTGCTATTCATGACTTTGAGTATTTCTTGCCATTCCCTTATAGCCTGCAAAGTTTCTTTTGAGAAATCAGCTGACAGTCTTATGGGAACTCCCCTATATTTAACTAACTGCTTTTTTTTTTTTTTTGCTGCTTTTAAGGGCCTTTCTTTATCTTAACCTTTGGTATTTTGATTATGATGTGTCTTGGTAGTGGGCCTCTTTGCATCCACCTTGTTTGGGATTGTCTGTGCTTCATGGACTTGAGTGTCTATTTCCTTCACCAAAGTTGGGAAGTTTTCTTTCACTATTTTTTCAAATAGATTTCCAATTTCTTGCTCTTTCTCTTCTCCTTCTGGAATCCCTATGATGTGAATGTTGGACCTCTTGAAGTAGTCCCAGAGGCTGCTTACGCTATCCTCATTTTTTTGGATTCTTTTTTCTTTTTGTTGTTCTGATTAGTTGTTTTTTGCTTCCTTACGTTCCAAATCATTGATTTGATTCTTGGCTTCATCCACTCTACTGTTATTTCCCTATAAATTGTTCTTTAATTAGTGTATCCTTCGTTTCTCACTGGATCTTTTTTCTGCTGTTGAGGGCCTCACTAAGTTCATTGAGTATCCTTATAACCAATGTTTTGAACTCTGCATCTGATAGATTGCTTAGCTAAGTTGGGTTGATGATGCAACCATTGTGGGTATTCAGTTTCATGATCGTATGTTTACGGTAAATATTTCGCACTTGTTTAGTACCGTGCATTATATAAAGTTGAGCTGTATAGTGATTTAAAAATGTTAAATAAAATTTAAACACACAAAAAGAACAAAGCTGAATATTTTTGTCACACAAGATAACTGTAGTAAAAGTAAAGTTTGAGAGTTGGATGAAGCATACTGATTATGATGACTAAGAGCTATTTGGGACGTTTAGTTCATTAACATGTGATGAAAATAATTAATGATAAAATTAAAAAATATAATTACCAATAAAAACCCAATTATTAATCCTCAATAAATTAAAACAGCATGGTATTATCACACCTGTAGATAAACAGACCAACTCAACAGAATCAAAAAAGCTAGACAGACCACAAATCATAAGGGAATTCAGTGTATGATAAAGCCAGCATCACAAATTAATGAGGGAGCGGGGGTTAGACAGACTTTTTCACTAGGTAGTGAAGCTATGCAAAGTACTAAATGTAAAAAGTGAAACTACACAAATACAGCAATGCACCAAACATACATGCTACAGTGTCAATTTAAGCCTCTCCAGTTTCAAGTTCTCTCTAGAGATAGTGCGGGATTTTTCTGAATTTTTTCATTCCCATAAGGTGGACCACAGTGCTAGCAAGTCAGTCTCCAAACCCCATCCCTGACTGGTGAAAATTCTTCCCATACACTTAACAAAACAACAACAACAACAAAAACCTCTCCAGGAACATCCGAAGATATGTGCCTTCTGCTTCAGAGTGAAGTGGATGAGCCTCATTTTGGGGACTTGTAAGATTGACGATACTGGCTCTTGTCTCGCCTGTCGAACAGCTTTGTAAACGGATACAAAAACGAGAAATTACTAAGGATGGGAGCCCCGTGGCTGAAGAACCCCGGCATAGACGGCTCTTACTTCGCAGGGATGCGGAGCTTAGGCATTCACCCTTAACAACCACGTGGGAGGTCCCACACTCCCAGCCTGAAGCTTCTGAAGAAACACCTCCTTCCGCATTCTGATAGGCCCACGAAACCGAGGCTGGAAAAGAGACCCGCGGCCCTATTGGTTAGCGGGCATGGCCCGTGACGCGCTTCCTGGGAGTTGTAGTCCCAGCCGCCGCTGTCTCCCGCGGCTAGTGAGTTAGACGTCTGGGACTTCGGCTCCGTGAGCTGACTGAGGTGGTAAATAGGTGGGTGTGTCTGGAGACAGGCTTACGGGGAGTGGTGAGATTCACGTGAGAAAACCGAAGGGTTCAAAATTAAAGAGAAGTGAGGGTTGTGGGCTCGCAGAAGCGTACAGACCCTACTTCGAATTTGGGCGCAGAGCGTTGAGGGTGGGGGAGCGCAAGTTCAACGGCAGATCGGATACTAGTAACTGTTGCCTTAGCAACCTCGTGGACACTTAGGGGCCCGCCCTTTCTCCGCACTCCAAGTAAAGGGGAGGAGCCCGGGCTGTTTAAATGGCTTTGGGATTGGGTGGGGAAGGAGGGTGCCTGCGTTTTCTCCACGGCTCTAGAGACGTTGTACCTGAGGTTCGTTTAGGGACGTAGGACTGGGCTACAGGCTGGTGCCCCGTTTCCCCGCCGATTGGCGCACAGCCCCTCGGGGGTGGGGCCTGGGGCGGGCACTTCCCGCCCGCTGCGAGGCGAGGACCTCCGGGATTCCTAGAGAGGACTCGGAAGTGCTCTCGGGGGTGGGATTTATGGCTCAACCCCGTTGGACAGGGAAAGCTTGGACTGACTGACTTCCGGCAAGGAAGTGTTGGGAAGTGTCGGCTTTGGTT
The DNA here is from genome assembly GCA_004026545.1 of Mormoops blainvillei. NCBI lineage: Eukaryota > Metazoa > Chordata > Mammalia > Chiroptera > Mormoopidae > Mormoops > Mormoops blainvillei. Next base: position 140,333 of record PVJD01003942.1, on the reverse strand, counting down.
TTTTTTCCGTTGGTGAGAAGAAACCTGTCTTCCCAGTCTTTATTGCGGGAGCTTGGTCTTCCAAGAGAGCTCCCCGACGCTGAGGCTTTGAGGAAAGGGAGTGGGATTTGTATCCGGACGTTAGGTTGTCAAGGTTAGGTCTTGTCCCTAACCTTGACAACCGGTCTCCGCGTGTACGGGGTCAGGGTCAATTCCGAGAAATCCGGGTCCAAATCTGTACTTACTACCCTGCTTCTCTTCGAGACCAATGAAGCCTCCCGTTAGTCTATCAGGCTCATGTGGCATGAAGGACAGAACCATTTTGACCGCTCTATTGCTTTTGATCCCTGTTCTGACTTAAGTTTGACTTACAGTAGAGAGAAGAAACAACTGCGCCTGGACTAGGTAGTAAGTCTTGACCTATTTATATGGAATTTAATTTCACCAGTAAAGTTGTATTGGTTGGGCCTGATGTCAGATTTTTATGGTTCTCACATCTTTTAAGTGTTGGAAATATTCTCTATTAAGTTATGGGTGGAGTGACAACTGCCTTGTAGTTCGTATTTTAAATTATTGAGTGGTCATCTTTAGTATAGGTGATCTTTTTGTCATTTCTTTGATAATAATGATTTCCAATATATCAGTAGGTTGCACACTAATGAAAGTGTCCTTCAGAAGATTTTAAAGAGCAGAAGACAAATTTGATCAGTGTAAAACAGCTAACCTGGAGAGACATCGTTCTCAGTTTGGAATGATAATGACAGAATCAGGGGAAGTTATAGACTTGGACCCTCCAGCTGAGACTTCACAGGAGCAAGAAGACCTTCTAATAGTGAAAGTGGAAGAAGAAGACTGCACCTGGATGCAGGAGTACAATCCACCAATGTTTGAGACATTTTACCAGCGCTTCAAGCACTTCCAGTACCATGAGGCATCAGGCCCGCGGGAGGCACTCAGCCAGCTCAGGGTGCTCTGCTGTGAGTGGCTGCGGCCTGAGCTGCACACCAAGGAGCAGATCCTGGAGCTGCTGGTGCTGGAGCAATTTCTGACCATCCTTCCTGAAGAGCTCCAGACCTGGGTGAGAGAACATCACCCGGAAAATGGAGAAGAGGCTGTGGCAGTGGTAGAAAATATACAGAGGGAGCTAGAGGAACGCCGACAACAGGTGAGTGGAAGAGGAGACATTAGAGCAATGAGGAAGAGAGGAAGAGAGTTAAGGAGCTGCTGAGCAGGGGTGAGATCCTTAGCACTGTGGTGCTTCATTCATATTCTTTTGTTCTCCTGGGATTAGGTACACTGTGGAGATTTCCTGCCACTCCAGCAAAGAGAAGCAGTATCCATTGTGTTAACCTGGAGAAGACAGTCTGCGATTTTATTTATTTTTAAAATTACTGTATTATTTTTTGAGTGACATGATACAAAATTCAAAAGGTACATAAGGTTGTAATGAAAAGTAAGTTTCCTTCTCACCCCTCATTCCCCAGCTGCCTAGTTCTCACCAGAGGCAAGCATTTACATGATACATGTATATCCTTACAGAGGTATATTATATTCTGTATATATAAGTGTTTTTGTATAGGACATGCTTAAAAAATGTTTTAAAATCATTGTGTACTTCTGCCTCTTGCTTTTTTTCTTATAGCTTAGTTTGTTTCATGTCAAAGCAAATAGAATGACCTCACTGCATTATATTCCATTGTATGGATATATCATGATTGAACTCCTATTGAGGGTCATTTAAGTTATTCCTTTAGATTGTTTCTGAATTTTTACTATAATCAACTTTGCTGCAATGAATATCCTTTACATACATCATTAATTATAGAATGAATGCCAAAAAGTCCATTCGTTGGCTCAGAGGCCATGTACATTGTAATTTTGACAGCTGTCGATAGCCCTCCATAGAGGCTATAGCAATTTATATTCCTGACAACAATGTACGAGAGAAATGAAAGATTCAGTGTTCAAATTCTGGCAGTTTTAAAGCATTTCTCTTATTATGAGTGACTTTGACTACAGTACATATTTTAAGGGCTATGCCTTTACCTTTTTTTTTCCCCCCACAAATTTCTGTTTATATTATTTACCTGATATAAAAAGTAAGGACTGTGTCTGTCACTGATTGCCAAGTGTTACTTTTTCACATGGCTGTTTGTGTTTCTTTATGGAGAGTTTTGCTTTGCAGGGTATTTAATTTTTATGCAGTTTAGAACATTTAATTTATGTTTTTTGTCTTTTGTGTCATACTTGGAAAGGCCTTCTCCTCTACAATATTATGAGAGACTTTTCTCATAGTTTCTCTTTTTTTTTTTTTAACCCTTTTAAATGATTGATCCATCTGGAATTCATTTTGGTTTACGGTGTTTGGTATGGTTACAAATTTTTTTTTTCCAGATATCTATCCAGTTGCTCTAGCAACTTATAATCCATCTTTTCTCACTCTGGTTAAAATGCCATCTTTATTACTTACTAAATTTCTGCATATATTTGGGTCTTTTTATCTTGTTCTGTTGATCTCACTGTCTGTTCTTGTAGCTGTATTTTAATTATTTGAGCTCTGTGAAGTCCTTTGGTATATGATAGGGCTACCCTTCCTTCTTCCAAATTATTTTTCAATATTTTTTCCTTACAACCTTTAGAATTATTAGTTTTCACGACGTCCAAAATCCTGTTGGTATTTTTGTTGGAATTGCATTAAATCCTTAATCTAGGGAAGATCAACGTCTTTATGTTGTTAACACCTTCTTGTACTTTCTTACTCATTTATACCCTGACCTCCTTTCACACTTTCTTAAACTTCAATTTTCTTTTTATAGCAAAGAAACAAAACTCATGAGATTGTAGGTCTATAAGAGATTGAAGCTAGTTAGAGAACTTTCCTCATCATTCAGAGCCATTACATTTCACTGTAAGGCACCAGTTTCATTATTTTTCACCTCTAGGTAATGGGTACTTCAACCTTCCATAACATCCTCAGGCTCTTCAGCTGGTTTAGCTCGCTCCATGAGGCAAGTGGGCGGCAGAGAAAGTTACTCCTAACCTACAGCCAGACCCTACAGCCCTTCTGAATGATTGTCATGCAGATGGGAACGTTCGAACCTTTCTGTTGCTTTCAGGACAGGAAGTAAAGATTTACGTTGATGTCTAGTTATTAATTTTTAAAACCTCATTTGAGACATTAATGGACAGACTTTTTCCAATATTTTTAGTAATAAATATTCAAAAGTATAGTATAAAACAAAAACCGTTTTTTTCATTTAAATCCTCACCTGAGGATACGTTTATTGATTTTTAGAGAAAGAAGGAAAGTGGGGGCAGGGGGAGAGAGAGAGAAAGAGAAGAGAAACATTGATGTGAGAGAGAAACATCCACTGATTGGCTCTTGTGCACACCCCCACACCCCGACCAGGGATTGAACCTGCAACCCATGTATGTGCCCTGACCAGGGATCAGACCTGCTGCCTGTTGGTGTATGGGATGATACTCCAACCAACTGAGCCACCCGGCCGGGCAACAGAGAGCATTTTTTAGTAGAGGATATTACACGTTTTCCTTTTTCAGTGTGACATGCAGCCTATCTTTGGAAGGCATACAGAGAAAAATCATTTCTTAGTGGTAGTCAGGATTTAAGGTCCAGAAAGGGGACTTCCCATGGGCCTCCACAGCACATTTTATTTGCCTTTCTCTCTGCCTGCTTCCTGTGTCCTCGACATTTTTCCTCAGCTTTATCTCCTGGCAGTTCTTGTCTCTGCAGACCTTTTTCCAGGCTTTATCCGTACCCTTCCCCCTTGGTTTCTCTGTGCTAGTCTCAGGGGACATCAAGGGCTGCTTTGGTTCTTTGGTTCTTGTGGTGCCCTTCGACAGTCTCGGCATCATCTTAACTCTTATTCTGAGAGGATCCACAAGGGCACAAACTTCCAGACAGAATATTTGCCACAACTGTTCTACAGCTGCCTCTTAATGTAACTCCTGTACCACATTTTGCCAGTACTAGAAGGGTTAAAATCTGAAGTGTTTTGAAACTATAAGGTAGGGGAAAGGGGGATGGCAATTCTCTCTCAATGCAGGATCTTATCTCCTAGGTTGTTGCTTAGCTAGTACCTCCCAGAATAGGCAGATGCTAGAGACTGGTTGTGGCAGAGTAATTGTGTGTAGCCTAGGGTTGGGTGAGAGCCAAGAACAGAAAGATTGAGGACTGTGGCACACCAGTCTTGGTACTGGTCTACTGGAGAATCAAGTATGACTTCCTGAGTCCTATAATTGACTTTTCCAAACTCCTTTCTCACCTCTGTCCCCTTCACTAAACTTGACCCATACTGGCCTTTCTGAGATTCCTTGGCTGTACCAAACACCCTCTTTCTGCCTGAGAGTCTTTGCTTATATTCTCTCTGTCTGCAACACTTTTTTCCTGACTGGCTTCTGTGATCCTGTAGGTGTTTAACTTAAAGTGACACTTCCTCAGAAAAGTCTTTGATGGCCACCCAGTCTAAAGTAGGTCTTATGGTACTTTCTTCTCCTTTCTAACATATAACATAGTTTGTAATTACGTATTTTGTGGTAAAATTTTTAATGGAGGTCTTCTTCAACTAGACATAAACGGTGTTTATTAAGCCACTGTATAATCAGTGACTGGCTCATTATAGATGCACATTAAATATTTGGCAAAGGAATGAATGAAAGAGTAACATAAATTTACTGGATTTTTTACTAGCCTTCTCAGTAATGTACTGATTGGTGTGGTTGCGGTTGTTAGATTGTGGCATGTCCTGAAGTTCTTTCTCAGAAGATGGTGCAACCAGGAGCTATGCAGGAGTCCTTCAGTCACCAGCTCCTGTCTCTGGACCCCCAGTCTGAACAAGAACCACAGAAGCCTCATCTGGAGGAAAATGGTGAGGATCTATGATTCTGTGGAACAGATGTGGCTAGAGAGTGGGCACCCTGGCCATGTGGGTAAGCAATGTCTGTAAGAGAGACTTTGGCTGGGTAACCTCTCTGCAGTTGGAAGGATCTGGAGGTTGGGGAGGTCTTGGACTTGGAATTGAGTCCCTGGTGTTAAAAGAGTTCAGCTTATAGGATGTCTAGGAGCTGTACCACAGTCGTATTCAAAAGTTATAATGCAGATGATGACAACTTTATAGGTACTGTTAAAAGATCTATAAAATGATCATAATTTTTTTCAAGAGTTTTCCAGCCCTACCTCATAGACTTTGTGGTCTTAATGCCTATATAAAAAAAGCTTTCTGGTTCCTAATTGCATTCAGTTCTGGCTGCTCATTCACCTTGAAGTCTTATTTCAAGCAGTGCTTCACCATGGCTTTTAGAGCATTTATTCTCTTTCTTTCTGTCCTTCCCATCTTCAGTCTGTTTTATTAACCTGTATTAGATATATCAAAGAAGAAAAGTGAACAGGTGAGTATCTTATTTATCATGATATATGTCCACAAGTCTTTAATCTCTAACCAGAAACTCTTGCTATCAGATATATTGTAGATGTAGAATTCAGAATTTTTCAGATTTAGTAAGGTAATATGATTTATATACCATATATTACACTATCAACAGGATTTGAGGTGGTACCACCTTTAATCACACATTAATATTTTGTCAGTGAAATGTATGTATTTTTACCATGATGGATTAAATAAAAACTTGAATAGCTTCATATATGTTCTGGTCAATTTTTGTTGTCAAATTAGTTTAATGCCTAACTTCATGAGGTAAAAAAAGCAAACCTTTGGTATTCAGAGCTTTGGGATTTCAGAATTATCATTAGAAATTGTGAACCTGTAGTTCCTATTTGGTCCCAGACTTTCTTCTAGGTTCCCCTTAGTGGTCAGGTCTTTTACTGGGCATGTCCCATGGCTCTAATTTTTTCCAACTTTCCTATCACTGTGGTAATGATAATAAAAGCAGCAGCAGCGACTATTCTATGGTGCTTACTATGTGTTAGGACCTGTTCTAAGCTTTACTAGTAGGAATTCATTTAATCTTCACTGTATCAGGAAAAATAGTCTTCACTGTTACCACCTGGGGATAGTGGGTCCTTTTTATTTTTTTATATTTAAGTCACTTTATGCATAATATACAGAAGAATCAAAGGATAATCAAAACAGTTTTCAAAGAAATTTTAATAAGAATTAAACTTCTTTGTATCAAGTACATTTTGATAATAAAAACCACAAAAAATGAAAAAATAGTCACACAATACTATCTCTTTAGCAAAAGGAATACTGTCCTTATTATGGGATGGTCTATCTTGTTGCATAACATTGTGTGAAGTCCTTCCTGTTGAATGACGCCACTGGATGAGATGGTCATATTTCCTTTTATGCAATTAAAAACAGTGTTTATTATTTGAGAAGATTCACCTAGGATATCATCATTCATAGACTTATTCTAAGATTTCCCTATACTTTCAGTTTTATCATTATCATTAGAGAGCATGCTATTTTCTGTCACTCTTCATTGTCTCATTCACCTAAAAATAGTGAAATGTCTTTAGCAATTTTTTTTCTCTTTGCCAATATGGGTGGAAAATGAAAAATTCTGAGTTCTCAGCTATGCTTAATGAAAGCTAAAAGCAGGTGTCAGTAGTCTTATATCTTCTTGAAGATAACGCAGACTCTGTAATGCATTTAATACTTTGGGAATAGTGAAGAATGATGATGTATTTCACTATTGTGTGATCCTAAGTATTTTCTTTATTCTCTCATTTCTTATTTTTTTTGTCTTTTATGCTCTCATTGGGAATAATTAATGAATAATGATTAGTCAAAGTGAAATAATTCCTAAGATGATGACATAGACAAATATTTCATGATACAGAAAAAAGATCACTCAGATCCCAAAGTGTACCCTAAATTTATAAAAGGGACCAGTGGATCTAGATAGAAATTACATGATAAAATGAGTTTTTTCCATTTTTTAACAATACTAAAATGAATTTTATTTTTGTTCATTAGAAGACCTATAAAGGAATAAAAGTCCTGTAATTCCAGTCTTTAAAAATAATTAAAAGTGTTCAAAATGGAAACCGAAAATTGTGTCTAATAGGCCCAGTTGGATACCAAGGATTAATGCTCACTCTAACCCAGTGGAATGAATAGGTATTGCTGTTATCCTCATGTTAGAAATTAAGAAGCTAAGACCTAAAAGGGTTAAGTAATTTGCTCAAGGTCACAAAGCTATTAAATGACAGAGCTTGGATTTTGACCCCCTAAATCTACACTTTTACCTGCTCCTGAGCTATCCCTACCTTTGCTTTACCACCAGGCCCTCAGTACAGAATCCTGTCCTCCTTAAATCATGTCATCTTCCCTCTATTTGCAGAGTCTCATTAGATCAGGCTACTCATCTCTTCTCTTCCTAATTGCTACTTCGTTTCTCTGCCCTGTTAGCCAGATCCTAGTTAGTTTTTTTATTCCAAAAAAATTACTGTGTTTTTTGTTTTTTTGGTGGGGTTTTTTTTTGTTTTGTTTTTAGTGCCGGGGAGGCTGCATTCCTTATGCCTTTGATAGCACCGAAGGCTGGTTTTCTGCCCCTGGGACTAATATAAGCTTGAGAGGAGCAAAGGCTAAAGAAACAGTGGATTTCATGGGAACTTCAAAAATAAGTGGAATTATTATAATAATTCCAATTATAATTGGAATGTAGTCTATACTCAAAATCACTGTTTGAGTATTCTGCATTCATTCCTTTCTTCAAGTCCTCTTTTGGCACTTTAGCCACATTCCCAGTTTCAGACTCTGTCTCTGTTTTTGTCTTTCATCCATAACCAGATAATTCTCCTTTTTGTGTCATTGCGCATTATTTGCTAGTCCTTGGACAAAAGCAAGCTACATATACACATAATCTCCAGGACTGAGGAAACCATAACAAATTCTAAATGGTTGGGTTATTTGTTCAAGTTCGGGCCCACAAAGTGAGGTCTGGATGCACCATGAATCTTGAAGAAAACTAGCATAGGTGACAGCAGAGGGTCAGATAGTCACCAGTATCTAGAGAACGGATCCTCCAGGCATTGCACATGTTATTCACTCCATCCGCAAAGCACCCTTATCCTTGCCCCCCTACCCCTGCTTCCTGTGGAAAGGCTTTCCTGATGCTCCCACCTTATGCTCTCCACTCTGTAGGTGCCCCTGCCTCTGTGTTCCTACAGGGTGAACTTCAAGTGTAATATTAGTAGTTTACCTGACTCTGGAAGCAAGCAAGGCTTACATGTCTGTTCTCCTTGTAAGAGAGTGAAGTTTTGGAAGGCAAGAATTATTTTATCTGCCTATTCTTGATACAGAGTAGACAATATGTACTAACTGACTCACTATAAACCAACGATAGTAATTCCTTAAAGGGAGAGCATGTGGACTAAGGCCTTGCTAATCAAAGTGTGGTCCGAGGAGCACCAGCATCACATGGGAGCTTGTTAGAAAGGCAAAATGTGGGGGCTACCCCAGACCTACTAAGCCAGAATCTGCCCTATACCAAGACCCCCGGGTGATTTGTTTGCACATTAAAGCTTGAGAAGCCCTGGGCTCTAGGCAGTGCTTCAGATTCATGGAAGCTATGGGACTTTGGTTATTCTTTGAGATGATTAGGTTTGATTTTAGAAGAGCAGAGTGCATCCTTATGGAGGAATGGCACAATCTGAGGTCAACAGCAGAGATTAGCCTGACCAAAGCAGGGAGCCTAGTTTTTTGGGTGCAAGGGTGACTGTAGGGCAGGCGTGGGAGGGGCTGGAATGTTGAGGGTCTTGAGAGCTAGGCAGAAGAATTTGTCCTTGATGTGGCAGGGCACCATTATAGATTCTTGATTGAAAGTGGAATATGGTGGCAGTTGGAACTGGGCAAAGATATTGTCACTGATACTTCTCTTTTTCTACCCCCTCAGCCCTTTCTGCTCTCCAAGTTTCTTCCCTTCCCTTGAAGGACAGCCAGGAGCTGACAGCCTCACTTGTCTCAGCTGGGTCCCAGGTGAGCTGGTGTCCCTGTGTCTGCAATGAGGACCCATGTCTATTCTTGGAGAAGTAGTTGCTTTAATCCTGAATCTTTATTAGGAGTTCTGTCTCTTTATAACTAGAGACCAGGTTCCTCTTGGGTTTGCACTTTAATTTTTTCTGTTCTACGCAGTACTCCCCCCATCCTCTTTGAAGCATAGTCCCCCCTTCTATTTCTTTCTTTAATGCGTGAAGTTCTTCCCCTCACTCCAAATTCGAACATGGGGAATGGGAATTTAGTGGAGATCTCATGTTTCAGAAGTTGGTGAAAATTGAAGATGTGGCTGATGTGGCTGTTTCCTTCATCCTGGAGGAATGGGGACATTTGGACCAGTCCCAGAAGTCTCTCTATAGGGATGACAGGAAGGAGAATTATGAGAGTATTACCTCCATGGGTAAGACTTATTTTGTCTGCATGGATTAGGACATCTTAATTTTATTTTACAAAGAATATTTCTAGTACATCTTAAAAGAGCATGTATGTTTTAATTGCTGTGACTTAGCTTACTTTTTTCTGTGACAGAGTAAATCAACCGTTTCCCCCATCTTATTCAGCTTATTCTGATTATTTCCATCATAATAAGGGTATAATTGAAGACATAATGCTTGGGGGATAGTATTTGCAAATGCTATCTTTTACTGCTTTAAAATGAAAGAGTTTAATGTTAACAGGTTTGGATTTTAACACATTTATAGTAGTTTTTGTATTCTGTTCCTTGACCGATTGAATAATTCTTAACTGATTAATTCTCATTTGTGAAAACAACTCAGACTTTGCTGAATAACTTTATTATAGTAGTTGTTACAATATCTTAATGGTACTTATTCTTTTCCTTTCTTCTAATGCATTGGTAGGTAGTTGTTCACTCTGTTACCATTCTCAGATCACTGGTACCTATTTTATGATGTTTGCCGTGTTGGCACCTACATTTTACATGTCATAGCCCTTCTTTTTTTTTTAATCTTTCTTTTTCTTTCTGTTTATTTTTCTCTTTTTGTTGTTTCTTTGTCATATCTTCTTGAATTTTGTACCCCAAATGAGATTTTGCAACTATTTCTAACTAAGTTATGATCTTGGAAACTAGTATTTGATTGTGCTGCCTAGAGAGTTATAAAACTTTCAGCACTGTGGCAAACATTTTGGAGCTATAGCTTTTAGCTTCTTTTGAATGAATTCTTTTAGAAGAACCACTATATATGAGGCACACCGTAGACATTAGTTGAAATACATAGCTAATGCCCGATTTCTTTTGAAAAGTGTTGTACCAGTCTAAGGGATTTTGTTCATTCATAGGCTTTTATTTAAAAGTGTAGAACTGACTTCTGCTCTTTTAAAGTTTCCATTTCTTTTGTTACCATTGATGTATATATTTGTATTTCCTTTTCTTTCCTTTATTTGTACATACCCCCTTTTTGTATATCTGTGGAGATTTAGTGGTCTTTACTCTCCAGGAATTACTTAAGTAGTATATTATATTTAATGAAATTTAAAATTTTTTCTTCTTTTTAAATTAAATCAGTCACCTCACTTGTCTAGTTGGAATCTATTAACGTTGTTTTACCTTTTTCAATTACATTACAGGTATTTGATGGGTTTCAGCATTTGAGGTTATCGGCACGGTTCTTTTCTATATCATTCTCCAAGCAGTTTTAAATTCTCTCTGATTTTTTCTTCTCATTATCCATCTCCTTATTACATCATCATTACAACTTCAGTATATTCTTCTCCATTAAGAACATGTTTAGTGGTTTCTGCCTTCTGTTCTGGGATAGCCATAATAGATTATTTTCATGCCTGTAGGTTCCTAACAGCATCAAAAAGGTCAAGATTTTTAAAAATTTCATCAGATTTAAAAATGAGATTTTAAAAAAAAAGTGAATCTTGGAAACAGCTGTTTCCATGAAGTGGCTGGGACATTTGGGAACAAGAGACAGTTTCATTGAAGATTGCAAAGGAGAGGAAATTAGAGAAAGTTCTTATAGGTAAACTTTCAATAACTTTGTAAAGGGGAAGAGAGAGAGCATTGGTCACTCGGTTCGATGGATGGATTATTTTAGTACGTTTTTTAAAAAATTTATTTTAATGGGAGAAGTTATAATCATACTTAAGTGCTACTGGAAAAGTACTAGTAGAAAGTGAGTTTGGAATGTTGGGGCAAGGAAGAGCATATGATGTAGGTAGGTCCCTGGAAAATAGGATGGCATGGTGAGAGCCAGGTTACAGGACGAAGGGAGAAAGCTCTTTCATTGTGAGATGAGGGGAGGCTGAAAGAATGAGACTATCAGCAAGTTTGTAGTTGTGATTGTAGGATGTTCAAGGAGTTCTTACCTGGATAGCTTTGACCTTCCTGAAATCAGACAAAGTCAGCTGTTGAGAGTAAGCAGGTGATCGAGTAGGTGGTGGACTAGAGGTGTGAGTGCAGTGGAGAATTTGGGTTTTAAAAAGGCCATGCATGCACATAGTAAAAATATTCAAATAGTATAATGGGTACAAACTGAAAATGAGTCACCTACCCCTGATCCTCGGTCTCCTTGTCCCCCAAGATGGGGTGACTATTACCAGTTTCTTGTTAAAATGTCTTTTTAGGAAGAGAATTAAGTAAAAATAGTTATAAGATAAATTAGAATTAAAATGGTCTTCCTGCTACAAGAATTATAACTTCTCACTAAGTCAAAAATGATAGCAATAATACCTACCTCAAAGGGTTATTGTAAGGATTAAATACCATAAAATTAGTAAGTATTTAAAGGCATAGTGCCTATTCTGTAGTACACACTCAGCAAATGTTAGCTCTTATTATATTATTATATAAATTTGAAAACAACTTTTCTGTTTATAAAAAATTGATTTAGAGAGTTCTCAATAGTCCATGATCTCTCTAGCATTTAAAAAATAATATTTCCTATTTTTGTTAAGTACATAGGATTTGTCTTTGCAAACCATGTTAAATGTCAGTGTTTTGAGCAAAATATATGTTGTTGATCCAGTTACATAGGGAACTGATTGCAGTTTCTTAAACTCCTATATTCATTAATGACTATTGAGTGTTAATTTAGCTCTTGACAGTAGTAGATCTTCTCTAAGAATAAAAAGAATGCCTTTTGTCCTTTAGACTAAACTTAGATTCTTTGGGGATTGAAAGCTATAAAGATCCTCTTTCTTCTAAACTGTGACTAAACAAGAAGAGGAAGGTTAAGACTGGGTTAGCTGCATAACCCAATACCAGATTTGATTAAGAATACTTAATATGGTTTAGGTATCTACAATTAGCTAATGTATGTGAGTAACATACCAACAGGATCTCAATTTCATTGAAAAGAATGACCAGTCTCATCTGTTTGAACCATTCTTGCCAGTTCTTTCTTCCTTAACCTGTTTCCTGCTTAAACATTCTTTATCACAACATGAGAGCATGGCTTTGTTAAAATGGCATTTACAAAGTCATGCACTCATTTTGGTTTCATATAATTATTCTATATCTCTTAGTCTTTTTCTTCTAATGCAGGAAGTAGCTAAATTTTCATTTTCCTTCTCTTATTTCAGATTATGAGTCCAGGAATAACAGTATGGAACGCATAGTAAAGCAGATTTCTGATGAAGCCAAATCGCACTGGATGACATCAGCATGCACTGAAAGAAATGTTCCCCAAAGCCAAGAGTTTGGAGAAGTTAGTGACCTTCACAGCATGGTAGAAAGGTGGCAAGTAAACCCCAGTGTGGGAAAGTCAAGGCAGAACTCTTCCCAGAAAGGAGATCTTGGTGCCATCACAGACATTAACCATAAACAAAACACAAATGCTGAGAGAGGCCACAAATGTAATGATTGTGGCAAATTTTTCCTTCAGGCTTCAAACTTCATTCAACATCGGCGAATCCACACTGGAGAAAAACCATTTAAGTGTGGCGAATGTGGGAAAAGCTATAATCAGCGTGTGCACCTTACTCAGCATCAGCGAGTCCACACTGGTGAGAAACCCTATAAATGTCAGGTGTGCGGAAAAGCCTTCCGCGTGAGCTCCCACCTTGTCCAGCATCACAGTGTGCACAGTGGAGAGAAACCCTACGGATGTACCGAATGTGGGAAAAACTTTGGTCGGCACTCTCATCTGATTGAGCACCTGAAGCGTCACTTCAGAGAGAAATCCCAAAGATGTATGTGTGAAGAGTTTGTATTGGAGAATACATGGAGGCAAAAAATTTTTATTAGCTTAGAATAGATGGGCAATGATATTGGGAGCAGTAGGAAGGGTCAAAGATTACAGTCTATTCTATTATTATTTATACATGAATTGTCACATTAGTAGGCTAAACCATATGCCTTTTCCCCTATCTCCACAACTTTACTTTCCCTAGACATACATGCTTTCAGCTCTGTTTTCTTCTGGTAATTCCATGTTTTAAATAATTCTGCTATTACTTTACTCATCGATTTTAGACATTAGATATTGACTTTCTATTGTAGTGAATCAGGAGTTGGGCCCTCTTGCTTTTTCCCCTTTTCCCTATTTAGTTGTTTCACTTATTTTATTTTAAAATGATAGACAGGAATTTTGGAGGAAAGGAATTTGGGGGAAAAATCACCCATAATCCCACCATCCTAACTAATAGAACTATTACTATGTACTGTATTTCCTTCTCTCCTTAAAAAAAAATATATATATATTTATTTATTTTAGCGAGAGGGGAAGAGAGGGAGAAAGAGAGGGAGAGAAACATTGATCAGTTGCCTCTCACACACACCCCAACCGGGGACCAGGTCCACAACCCAGGCATGTGACCTGACTAGGAATTGAACTGGCAAACTTTCATTCTACAGAATGATGCCTAACCAACTGAGCTACACCAGTCAGGGCTAGGATTATTTTCTATAATAGATGCCCAGAAGTGGGATTAATGGATGAAACGCCAAAAACATCTTAATGGCTCTTGATACATGTTGCTAAATTCCTTGCTTTAAAAAAAAATATTTATTTATTTTTGGAGAGTGTAATGGAAAAAGAGAGGGAGAGAAACTTCAGTGTGTGGTTGCCTCTCAAGCACCCCCTACTGCATCCCAGGCATGTGCCCTGACTGGGAATCAAACCGGTGACCCTCTAGTTTGCAGGCCAGTGCTCAGTCCACTGAACCACAAGCCAGGGCACTAAATTGCTTTTTAAAACAATTACACCACATATAAGAGTATCAGTTGTACTAAATTTCTTGTAGGGTTATCAAAAAAAAATTTTTTCAAACAAATTGAGTAAATGGAAGATAATTTTTTGCTGTTTTTATTTTAATTCATTTGGTTATATATATGGTTGAGTAATTTTCCTACTTGTTTACTTATTTTCTTATCTGTTTTAAGTAAATTATGTAAGGACGAGATTACCATAAACTGCTGTGAATTTAAAGGCTGTTTTAATAATATTCTTCAGAAAACTTTAAGACTGGCTAAAATATTTATTTTTAAATTAATGCCTTTGTGCCCTCAAACCTAGCTACTTGTCATTCATATTAATAGCCGCGGCCAACTCTTCTATCCTAGAATAGAAGTTTATGTAGTTCATAGTGTTTTGAAAGTTCTGAGTTGAACTGAACTATCTCCTCAGCCAATTCTATCCCATTCTACTTGATAACTGTCTCATTGGGGAAATCCAAGGACTCTGGTCTTGGAAAGCAGTTGCTTTAAAATAGTGTCTTTTATTTTACATTTTCCCTGCAGTTTTTCTTATGACTAGGTTTCTAGTTGATACTCACCTTCCTGCCTTCTTCTTCTTTTTTTTTAATCAAAGGAAAGCTACTTTGTGTTCTCATCCAGCTGTATTTATTGAGCGCTTGGGAATATAGCTGTAAACAGAACAGATGTGATTCATGCCCTCATGGAGCTGATCGTCTGGTGGGAGTAGCAAACATTAAAGGTGGTGAACATTTCCAAAGGAGATAGATATATCAGGTGCTGTGGGAGGGAAACTGAAGAGTGTTGGCTAAGGGTGAAGAGAGCAGAGATTGATGTATCGCCTACCCTCCTGACAATATTTTGTAATGGCTCATTTCTCCTTTTTCTTGGCTTTTAGGTATTCTTCTAACTCCATATCCCCTGCATAATCCTTTCTTTTCCATTCTTCCAGTTTCTGTCAGTTCTCATCATCTAATTGTATAATTCGTTTTATCTCAGTCTGTCTGCCTACTTCATGCTGGGGTCATTATCCCTTCCACATTTTCTACCTCTCCCATTTAAGAACTCCTGTCTCTTCTCTCCATATAATAAAAGTATTTTGCTGATCTCTCTGATTGCCTAACCTCAGTCATTCTTGGCTCCCTTCTAAGAAATCTTCTTTGTCTTGTTCTTTTCACTCGACAGATACCAAAAGGTCTTTTCATTCCTGTTGGTATCAAGTACATGCATGCATCCCTCTTTGTTACTCCTATTATGTCATATTTTCATTTGATTATTCTTTTTTTCAGACAGTTTATTTTTCTTCTGTGAAAGAACTGATGACATTTGCATTTCCTCTATTTTTTTTTCAGGCAGTGACAAAAGAAGTAAGAATACAAAATTAAATGTTAAGAAAATTTCAGAATTTTCAGAAGCAGACATGGAACTATCTGGAAGAATCCAGAAAAATGTTTCTCAAGTTCAAGATTTTGGAGAAGACAAGTTGGATAGAAAGCAGGGAATTCCCATGAAAGAGATACTAGGACAACCATCTTCAAAGAGGATAAATTTCAGTGAAGTCACATATGTCCACAAAAAACCCTCCACAGGAGAGAGGCCACATAAATGTAATGAATGTGGAAAAAGTTTTATTCAGAGTGCCCATCTTATTCAACATCAGCGAATACACACTGGGGAGAAACCATTTAGGTGTGATGAATGTGGGAAAAGTTATAATCAACGTGTGCACCTAACTCAGCATCAACGAGTCCACACTGGTGAAAAACCCTATACCTGCCATTTATGTGGGAAAGCGTTTAGAGTGAGGTCGCATCTTGTTCAGCATCAGAGTGTGCACAGTGGGGAGAGACCCTTTAAATGCAATGAGTGCGGGAAAGGCTTTGGGAGGCGTTCGCACCTTGCTGGGCATCTTAGACTTCACTCTAGAGAGAAATCCCATCAGTGTCATGAATGTGGGGAAATCTTTTTTCAGTATGTTAGCCTCATTGAACATCAGGTACTCCATGTGGGTCAGAAAAATGAAAAAAATGGCATTTGTGAGGAAGCATATAGTTGGAATTTAACAGTGATTGAAGATAAGAAGATTGAGTTACAAGAGCAGCCTTATAAGTGCGATGTATGTAGCAAAGCCTTTAATTATAGTTCTGACCTTATTCAGCATTACAGAACTCATACTGCAGAGAAAATTTGTAAATGTGATATATGTAGAGAAAATGTTGGCCAATGTTCCCACATAAAACAACGTCAAAAAACCTATTCCAACATGAAATCCCATCAGTGTAATGAATGTGGCAGAGGCTTTACTCTGAAGTCACATCTTAACCAACATCAGAGAATTCATACTGGTGAGAAACCCTTTCAGTGTAAAGAATGTGGAATGAGTTTCAGTTGGAGTTGTAGCCTCTTCAAACATATGAAAAGTCATGAGAGGACAGATTCCTTAAATACCTTAGGTGTATAGATATTTCTGTTGTAGCACAGCTCTTATTCAGTTTAGAGAAGACTTTCTGAAGAGAAACCCCACTCCAATACTGAATGTAGTAACAACTTCAAGCAATTTCTCTAGCTTAACCTTCAAGCCTACAGATATGTTGAAATCCGTCAGTTAGAATTTAGGACCACTGGAGAACAATAAATAGGTAATCTGTTTGTTTTTCCCAAGGAGAGATACTTTCATTAGCATCTTCATGCTTGAGAATGTATATGAAAGAGAACCCATGGATATGGTGGGTGAAGGAAGGCCTTCAGGTAGCACTTCATCTTCCTTTGAATCTTAGAACATTGACACTGGAAAAAGCCTCATGAATACAGTAGAAATAAGTTTTATTTGTAGTGTCTGCCTTGTTTGACAGCTTATCTCTTCAGGGAAGAGCATAGGTAAAGAACTGTTCAGCATGATACCCCTTTTGATACCTCAGCAATGAACCTTTCCTAGAAATGATTATTCTGCCCAGTAGAAGTTCCCAGTTATTGTTCTCATTATTAATATTAGAAGTATTGAAGAAAATTGGCTTAAGGTGTTTATATTTTGGCAAAATTGGGGTTCAGAGGCTGAATGGTATGTGTTCCTTACTGTTCTATTCAATCGACAACTTCTCCATGAAACAGTTTACTTTTTTTTTTTTAATTCTACTAGCATCAGCTTAGCTATTAGAAAGAGGAGTTAAGTTTGTCAATCTAGGAGAAACTGTGTTGTAGCCAACACAGTCACATCTCCAGCAGAGAGGAGCAGACCTTAGGGGAATAGAGAAGACAGGCCAAATAGATTTTCCTTTTTTCCTGTTACCCACAAGGATGAGAGCAGCTACATCCGTAGAAGGAACTGGACCAGCTTGAATTAAGAATCATGGCCCAAGCAGTATGTGTACTAATTATCAGTCGCTGTGGAGGTAGATCACCCCCATAGGTTAATCGCGTGTAGAATGAGTTTCAATTTGCATTTCAGTTGGATTTGAAAGAAAACAGTAATTAGGAGCAGGGAGATCATGGCCCAGTTAGGCCTGCCTAATCCGAATGTCGTTAGGACTTCTTGGGGAAAGAAGATAGCATGGAAAAAGGGGTTAACCTGAGCCTTTTTGCTAGAGAAAGAGAGCTTTTGGGTGCTCCTGAAGTCCTGCTCCTGCTGACTGCCTAGCATAAATAAACACCCAATAAAAACTTGCTGATTGTTTGTGTTGTACACTGGTGTCCTGCCCAGACCCCCTTGGCCAAGCTGGCACACCTATTCCCTCAGCTGCTCAAGAGTTTTAGCTGCTAAGTGCTCACAGCTCTTCCCTTCTTTGTCCTCAGATGATGGGAGCTGCTGCACCCAGGAGTTACCTGCTCTCCCCACTTTAGCCAGTGACTGCTTGACCTTGGGGTACAAAAAGTTGACTCACTTGCCTATAGCAGAGGTAAACTGACATAGTTTATGCTCCTCAACCCATCCTTTGTGGATCAGGATAAGGCTAGACTTTTGAGACTACATTCATGCTTGGCTCTTGCTTTCATGGTCTTGTTTCATTCCCTCCCATAAAGATTTCCCCTTTATGGGAAAATCCCATAAAGATTTTCCCTGAAGAGCATACACTCAACCAGTAGTGTTTCTGAATCCATATCTCAGGTTCTGCTTTAGGGAACCTGATGTAAAAAAAAAACAAAACTTGGTGCTATGAGCTGTCCTAGGAGGGTGACTAAGAATAAATTGTGGAGTTGGCCACTGACCGTGAGGCAATGAGGACCCCGTCACTGATGGTTGTTGAAGTATTAGTAAGTCCGTGGTGTATAGTGGCTATTCAGTTGTGAGACATTCACTTTGGTGAACTAGGATGGTATGCAGATGGAAATGGATGGACTGACTTGGGTAAGGTTTTGTGGAAAAAATGAAAACAACATAAGGATTATGGAATTCATGCTGAAAGTCACTGATGGCTTGAAGAGAGAAAATGGAGCATTAAGGAGACTCCTGTCTCCTTCAGATAGAATCATGGTGCTAAATGTCAGGTATAAGACTTGGGAATGACAAGTTCAGTAAAGCCTAGTATTAATATTTATTGAGCATTTATCATTTTTTTAACATGCTAAGTGCTTTATGTGAGTCATCTCACTTAATCTTCACAACATTATGAGGTGGTTTCACTTATTAGCACTCATTTTACAGTTTGAAAAAACAGGTTTAGAATAATTATGGACTTTCTCCAAACCACATGGCCCTCTGTGGCAGAACTAGCACTAGAACCCAGATTGCTTTGCTTCCAAAAGCTAAGCTCTTAAGCACTAAACTAGCAATTTTCATTCAACCTTTTTCATTTCATGACACACAAACTAATTACTAAAATCCCGTGGCACACAAAAAACTATTTTTTGTTGATCTGACAAAAAAAGTACAATTTTTATTCATTCACTTTGGATGGCTATTGTGTTGGCTGTTGCCATTTTTTATTTGACAGTTTAAGGCAAAAGAGGCCAGTGCTTTTGATTAAATAGCTATTGCATGTTTTAAAAATTCTTGCAACATAGAAGCGTGCCATAGCGCGCACTGGGTGAAAATCGCTGCACTAGGGGATTGGTGGAGGTGGAAGAGGTTATAAGAGGGATCAATGATAATGGGAAAAATACTATAAACTACTAAAAAGAGAAAGTCACAGCCCTAAACTATATTATAAACATCAAATATTACAAAGTGTTGAAACTGTCCTTATCAGCTGTGTGAAAAGTTTTGATCCAAGATATGATAAAGCTATACAATTACAGAATTTTAGAATTGTAATGGGTCTTATAGACTCATCAAACCCAACCTCTCAGACAAGTGGAAGAATCCCCATTCAGTTTGTAGGCATGTGCTTACAAGGGCTTAATAACTGTTGAATTGGAGAAAGCATTTCCTAGCAACTGAAAATCCAGTTTCTGCATGAAAACCTTTCAATGATGGGGTGTTCATTGCCTCTCAAGAGAACTTCTTTCATTTTAAAACAGCTCCGATTTCCAGAAACTTGTTTCTGAGGTCAAAACTATGTTGATCTGTAGTCTTACATTTCCCCCCTTGCTCCTAGATATAGAAAAAGAAAAGGCGTTTTGAAGATTTGAATATTGGACTGCAAAATATTTTGCCTCTATACAGTCACCACATCCATCACAACCTTCCCTTTCAAACCTCCAAAAGGAAAGGGAAACAAAACATTAGGGTCGCATATTTTGTTTGCTTAAGTCTTGGCAAAGTAGAGCAAGAGTTGTTTGTTCAAGATGCTATTTTCCTATCCATTTTTAACATGATGATGTTGGAAAGGGTCTAAGGCAAAAAAAAAAAAAATGCTGAATAGTACAATCTGCATTGCAATCACATCAGTAAATGGGTACA
Source organism: Mormoops blainvillei (assembly GCA_004026545.1). NCBI lineage: Eukaryota > Metazoa > Chordata > Mammalia > Chiroptera > Mormoopidae > Mormoops > Mormoops blainvillei. The sequence continues at coordinate 120,373 of PVJD01003942.1, read as the reverse complement.
CCGAGCATGTTGGTAGAGTTCTATAGAAATGTTTGGTAAGTTACTGGCAGGGAGGAAGCCTATGACTGATTCTATAAAAAAATTTGTTGTTTTTACAAAAGTACCAGAGCCATCTGAGTGTGACTAGGGGTCCTTTTTTTTTTTGCAGAAGGAACAGTTAGATACCAGGCACTAGTTCACAAAATTTGTGACCTGCACCTTCCTTACACACAGGCAGCTAGATTCCCCTTATTTCTCATTGGTGAGGAGCTAATTCTTAACCTTGGTCTAATCTGAAGCCTGAGGAGGTAATTTGATCCCCCTACATTCACAGAGGTAGGTTCAGGGAACCACCGAGACTTTGAGACCTGCTGGATTCCTAGCGAACACAGATAGGGGAGGAGCTCAGGTGAGGGGGTGGGAATGTGATGCCCTTCCATCAGGTTTTGTGGGATTTGTTCTATCTGTCCTGAAGGTCCTGTGTCCTAGTTAAAATCCCTCTTCAGGACTAACTCTGGGGCTCTGAGTTCCCAGCTATGAGTGGTGGAGGAGATGGAAACTGCTTAGTCAATGCCCCCAGCATCTGGCCCCAGCAGGATGTAGAGAGAACACTTCTCCCAGGTTTCCTCCCTCTTCCCAGCCCAGATTTGTGTCTTAGGAAAAAAAAAAGATTTTATTATTTTCGTTTATTTATTTATTTTTAGAGATAGGAAAGGGAGGGCAAAAGAGAGGGAGAAGAACATCAACATGAGAGAGAAACATCCATTGGTTGCCTCTCCTACGTGCCCAAGGATGGAACCCACAACCCAGGCATGTGCTTCGACTGGGAATTTAACCAGCAATCTCTGGTAACCTTTTGCCTAACCAATTGATCCACACAGGTCAGGGCTATGCTTCGACTTTACCTAAATGATGGCCTCCATTAAGAAAGGCATTGGAGACAAAATATGACACCAGCATTTTTCTGCCCTTGTACAGTATCATGGAATGACTTTAGCATAAATTACAGCTCTGGTGGTTTGTACCTAAGCAGAAAGAACACAACTTAGAGAAATTCCAGAAAAAGGAAACTCCAAAATTTAGGATGATCACAGAGTTGAACCTGCTAAGTCATGGGTAGTGAAACTAAGAGACACTCCTTGAAATCAGAGTTAGATAAGAAGAAAAACTAACAAGAACACTTGCTCCATGGCTAGTAAACTAATGGTACACCTACAGAGATACAAAACGTATAGCAGATTAAAAAATTAGGGAAATTCAAGGGTGAATACCAAAATAGAGGAACTAGTGTGTTTTGGAATTGATGTTAATGACAATTTTAGCTCTTCATAACACATCTATTGCTTGGCACCACTCACAGAGGCAAAATGATGAGTGTGATAAATCATGAGTTCAGTGCAGTATGGCAACTGCTTTGTTTTAACCTTGGCTGGAGATATTATAAATATCACTAATCATGAGAACAACTGGGGAGAATATGACTGGATTAGCACTAACCTATCACTAGGTCTAGATAAATAACCTTAACAAACCATCGTGATAATAGTAAAATTTTGTTTCTAAGAGAAAAAAAGTTCTATATGTTGTATACCTGATAATGTGGTTATTTTTGTGCTAAGTAGCTTACATGATGTGTTAGTCTGTTCTGGCTGCCATAACAAAATGCCACAGAATGAGTGGCTTAAACAATAAAATTTATTTTCTCACCACTCTGGAGGCTGGAAATCAGAAATCAAAGTGTCTGCAGTGTTGGTTTCTATTGAGCCTCTCTCCTTGGCTTTCCGATAGGTGCTTTCTCCCTGTGTCCTCACATGGCCTTTCTTCTGTGCATGTGCACTCCTGGTGTGTTTCTTCCTCTTCTTATAAGGACACCAGTCCTATCAATGAGGGCCCTACTATTATGAACTCATTTATCTTTAGTTAGCTTTTTAAAGGCCCTACCTCCAAATACAGTCACATGGGGTGTTAGGACTTCAATGTATGAATTGGAGTCGGGGGCGGGGGCACGCAGTTTAGTCCATAACGTGGCTTACAAGATATTTACAATAACTACTTAGACCTGCATCCCAGTTTTACAGTTGAGCAACCTGAGCCATATAAAGACGGTAAATTATCCAAAGTCAGATGGGTAGTGAAAGTTAAAGTCAGAATTAAAACCCTGATGTGCCCAGCTCTGCTGCCTGAATCCTTTCTCTGCAGCATGTGCAGTATCATTTTTCTTATGTATTTCTATGAGTATTTATATTCTGTTTATATAGTGCTTTAAATTTCCAAAACATTGTCATACAATATTCAAAATCTTTGCAGGGAAAAGAAAAAGTGTAGTCTCATTTTACAGAGGAAGAAATGGAGGCACAAAGATATTATGACTTGAATGTAACTCCAAAATGGAACCTGGAGCCTCAGGTCTTCTAAATCCTAACCTAATAGTGCTTTACATTACAGTGAGAGAAAGGAAGTTCCAGAGGAGATCCAAGATAGTGGAGGAGTGAGTGGAGGCTACACTAACTTACTCCCAGGACTAATCTGCAATTATAACTACACTGTGGTGAAATCATCCTGAATAAAAAACTAAACAATAGTGGGAGAGAAGCCTTATAACCACAGACAGACAGAAGAAACAGCTTCACCACAACATAATTGGTATGGAGTGTGGAGGAGATGCAAGGGGGCTGAAATGCTGGAGGAATATTTCAGTGATGTGGGGCAGAATACCCCTAAGAAGTGTGGGCTTTAAACCCAAGCTGGACTCCCCAGCCTGCAGTGCCAGAGCCTGAAAAGTACCTAGATAACATCCAGCTGTGAAAAGTGGCAGCATTTTTATTTGCGAGGGACAGACAGCTGGAGACACAGGGAGCCTTTTAAAGGGCCAATGAATAAATTTTCATTTGTAGCCACTTTCCCTGGGCTCCAGCAAAGGGAGGGCAGAGATGACTAGAGACATTTGAGGAGAGACTGGGGCAGTGGCTTTGGGGAGAGAACTGAGAGAGCAGTCACCAGAATCTGAGTGCTGAGTCATCCCCCATACTGCGGGAGCCATCTGGTTTAGGCAGACCACCCTCTATCAGCCTGAGGGGAAGCAATACCCCTGGCTGCAGGAATTACTCTGCCCCACCCTGTGGTGCTTAAGCCTGACTGCTGATTGCAGAGCAACTAGGTTAATGACTGAAGGAGTCAGCCACAGAAGGTGGATCCCTGGTAGTCTTGAACAGGCTGCCTAAGGTCAGACTGGGACACCACCTCACATCACCAGAGGCAGATCTAGAAAGAAAAAAACAGTGCACCTGTACAACAGCATACAAGACATGGTGGTCAGAGTGGCTCACAGCCAGCCACCTAGAGGGAAGGATCCACCAAAGAATGACCTAACAACAATCAAAACCCAATTACAATCAGGAAGCCAACATAAATGGCATGAAGGGCATCCCAAGGGCATCAAGGTCAGGAGAACAAAGAGGCTGCAACACTGAATCCCACAGGCCTCCTACCATAGAAGTTCATGCCATGAAGACAGGGAGACAAACACATCAATCTAAGAAGCAGAAACAAACAAGAAGAGTGCCCCCTAAAATGAGGAGAAAAAGAAACAACTCCCAATCAAAAGGAAAGGAGGAATCCCCAGAAAGAGTGCTAAATGAGATAGAGACAAGTAAACTATCAGACACTGAGTTCAAAAGAATGGTTATAAGGATGCTCAATGAGCTCAGTGAGAACTACAAAGAACTACAGGAAAGCTACAAGGGACTTACTGTGAACTATATCAGCATGAAAAAGGACATAGAAACTATTGATGAGAGAGCCAGGAGGAAATGAAGAATGCAATTTTTGAATTAAAGAACACAGTAGAAGGAATTAAAATCAGGCTAGATGAAGCAGAGGATTGAATCAGCGAGCTGGAGGACAGGGTAGAAAAAATTCCCAGACAGAACAACAAAATGAAAAAAGACTCAAATAGAATGAACAGGGTTTAAAGGAGCTGCAGGACAACATGAAATGCAATAATATCTGTATCATAGGAATACCAGAAGGAGAAGAAGAGGAGCAAGGCATAGAAAACCTATTTGAAAAAGTAATGACAGAAAATTTCCCTAACTTGATGAGAGAAAAAATCATATAAGTCCAGGAAGGACAGAGGGTCTCAATGAAGATGAATCCAAAGAGGCCTATTCCAAGACACATCATAATAAAAATGGCAAAATTTAAAGATAAAGAGAGAATATTAAAGGCAGCAAAGGAGAAAAAGCTAGTAACATACAAGGAAGCTCCAATAAGGCTAGTAGCTGATTTTTCAACAGAAACACTACAAGCAAGAAGGGAATGGCAAGAAACATTCCAAGTAATGAAAAGCAAAGGCCTGCAACCAAAAGTACTGTACCCAGCAAGGCTCTCACTTAAAATGGAAGGCAAAATAAGGAGCTTTCCAGACAAAAAAAACAAATAAAAAAAACCCCACATCTCCACCAAAGCAGCATTGCAAGGGATGCTAAAGGGACTGCTTAAGAAGATGAAGAGAGAGAGAGAGACAGACAGACAGACAGACAAGAACAAAGGGAAAATGGCAATTAATAAATACCTATCAATAATAATCTTAAATGTACATGGATTAAATGCTCCAATTGAAGGACATAGCATAGCTGAATGGATAAGAAAACATAACCCACACAGATGCTTTCTACAAGGGACCCACCTCAGAAAAAAAGATCTACACAGACTGAAAATGAAGGGATGGAAAAAAATATTCCAAGCAAATGGACCTGAAAAAAATAGCTGGGGTAACAATACTTATATCAGACAAAATAGATTTCAAAACAAAGGCCATAAAAAGAGACAAAGAAAGAAACTTTGTAATACTTAAGGGAACAATCCATCAAGGAGATATAACCCTTGTAAACATATATACACCCAACATAGGAGCACCTAAATATATAAGAAAAGTTGTGGAGGACTTCAAGAAAGATATTGCTGGCAACACACTCATTGTAGGGCATTTTAACACCCCATTGTCAACAATGGATTGGTCTTCCAAGCAAAGAATCAACAAAAATATTGTAGTATTGAACTAGTCCTAGATCAAATTGACTCAACTGATATATATAGAACATTTCACCCCAAAGAAGCAAAATATACATTCTTTTCAAATGCACATGGAATATTTTCAAAGATAGACCATGTGGTAGGTCACAAAACAAGCCTCAACAAACTCAAGAACTTTGAAATCATATCAAGCATCTTCTCATATCACAATAGCTTGAAACTAGAAATCAACTTCAAGGAAAAAACTCAAAAACATTCAAATTCATGGAGCCTGAATAACATGCTATTAAATAATGAATGGGTTAACAATGAGGTCAAGAAAAAAATCAAAAAGTTTCTGGAAACAAATGAAAATGAACACACAACAGCCCAAAATCTATGGGGCACAGCAAAGGCAGTCCTGAGAGGGAAGTTTATAGCAATACAGGTCTACCCAAAAAAGATAGAAAAATTTCAATTAAACAACCTAACCCTACACCTATAAGAACTAGAGGAACAACAACAAACAAATCCCAGAGTGAGTAGAAGGAAGGAAATAATCAAGATCAGAGCAGAATTAAATGACATAGAGACCCAATTCAAAAGAACCTATGCACCCTTATGTTAATAGCAGTGTTATTTACAATAGCCAAGTGCTAGAAACAGCCTAAGTGTGCATCAGTAAATGAGTGGACCAAAAAACTAGTACATTTACACAATGGAATTTTATGCAGCAGAAAGAAAGAAGGAACTCCTACCTTTTGCAACGGTATGGATGGAACCGGAGAGTATTATGCTAAGTGAAATAATCCAGGCAGCGAAAGATAAATACTATATGATTTCACCTATAAGTGGAACCAATGAACAAAAAAAAAAAGGAAAATAGAACTGGGGGCATGGAAACAAGGAACGAACTGACAGGGACCAGAGCGAAGTGGGAGGGGGAAAAGGGAGGAAAGAAGGGGAAGGGTCTAGTTAAACAACAACTATAAATGACCCATTGACATGGATAATAGGGTGAGAATTGACTATGGGGACAGAGAGGTGTGGTGGGCAGGGCAGAGGAGAGCAACAGGGGAAAAATTGGAACAGCTGTAATAGAACAACAATAAAAAAAATAAAAATAAACAAAAGAGACTTCTGGCCAAGATGGAGGCATAGGTAGATATGCTTTGCTTCCTTGCACAACCAAAGAAGGACAACAACAAATTTAAAAGTAAAAAACAACCAGAACTGCTAGAAAATCAAACTGTATGGAATTCCAACAACCAAGGAGTTAAAGAAGAAACATTCATCCAGACTAGTTGGAGGGTCGGAGATGGCCAGCTGGGGCAGAAAAGATGAAAGGCAAGGTGGCCAACTGGGCAGGCAAGGTGGTGGTGGTGGCTGGCGTACCAGGCAGTCCCACGTTTGTGTGTGCATAAGCAGGTAGGAACAACTGGGGAGAAAGACAGACTACGTAACCCAGCATTCCAGAGAAGGGAAATAAACATCAAAACCTCTGGCTGTAAAAACCTGTGGGGGTTGTGGTGGTGGGAGAAACTGTCGGTCTCACTCAGGAGAGTTTGTTGGAGAGACCCACAGGGTCCTAGAACATACACAAACCCACCCACCTGGGAATCAGCACCAGAAGGGCCCAATTTGCTTGTGGGTAGCAGGGGAAGTGACTGAAAGTAGAGTGAGAGCTGACCAAGAGTTCTTGTTCCCTCTCTGACCCCTCCCCAACACGCAGCACCACAACGCAACTAGGTGGGTTGCCCTGCCCTGGTGAATTCCTAAGTCTCTCTCCCTGACATGGTAACAGGAGTGCCGAGATAAAGAAATATGGCCCAAATGGAAGAATAGATCAAAACTCCAGAAAAAATACAAATAAGTGATGAGGAGATAGCCAAACTATCATGCTGAGTTCAAAACACTGGTAATCAGGATGCTCACAGAATTGAATGAGTATGGTCACAAAAGAAAGAAAGAAGTGAAGGTTATACAAAGTGAAATAAAGAAAAATATGCAGGGAACCAACAGTGAAGGTAAAGAAACCTGGACTCAAATCAACGATTTGGAACAGAAGGAAGGAATAAACATTCAACTGGGAACAGAATAAAGAAACAAGAATTCATAAAAATTAGGAGAGGCTTAGGAACCTCCAGGACAACTTTAAGCTTTCCAACATCTGAATTATAGGGGTGTCAGAAGGAGAAGAGGAAGAGCAAGAAATTGAAAATTTATTTGAAAAAATAATGAAGGAAAATTTCCCCAATCTGGTGAAGGAAATAGACTTCCAGGAAATCCAGGAAACTCAAAGAGCCCCAAAGAAGCTCAACCCAAGGAGGAACACATCAAGACGCATCTTAATTAAATTCCCCAAATTAAAGATAAGAGAGAATCTTAAAAGCAGCAAGAGAAAAGGAGACAGTTGCCTACAAAGGAGTTCCCAAAAGACTATCAGCTGATTTCTCCAAAGAAACCTTATAGGCAAGAAGGGACTGGAAAGAAGTATTCCAAGTCATGAAAGGCAAGCACCTACATCCAAGATTATTCTATCCGACCAAGTTATCATGTAGAATGGAAGGGCAGAAAAAAATGCTTTCCAGATAAGGTAAAGTTAAAGGAGTTCATCATCACCAAGCCCTTATTACAAAAAATGTTAAAGGGACTTAGAAAAAGAAGAGGATCAAATGATGAACAGTAAAATGACAACAAACTCACAACTATCAACAACTTCAGTTTTTGATCTGAAAAACAAAAAAAAAACACAAAATCTAACTAAGCAAACAACTAGAACAGAAATAGAAACACAGAAATGATATCATATGGAGGGTTGTCAGTGGGGAGGGGAAGGGGCAGAATGGGCTGAAAGATACAGGGAATAAGAAGCATAATTGGTAGGTACAAAATAGACAGGGGGAGGTTAAGAATAGTATAGGAAATGGAGAAACCAAAGAAGTTATATGTATGACCCATTGCCACGAACTAAGGTGGGGGTAATGCTGGTGGGATGTGGGATGCAGAGCAGAAGGGGAGAAAAAATTGGGACAACGGTAATAGCATAATCAATAAAATACACTTAGAAAAACAAAAAAATAAAGTAAAAAGGAATAGAAAAGAAGGTCTGTATCTGATGTTTTCAGTTTTCTAATACTCTCATTCTGACAGCAAATCACTCAAGCTCCCCTCCCTAAACCATCTTTTCAGAGAAGAAATGGTGACTGGGATATGGAGAATGGCGTGACAATGGGCTGTTTTCTTGCATGCTCCAAGATTCTCAGTGCGCTTTCAGTTGGCATAGGTATTTGCCACGAACGGGCGCCATAGTTCTCCCTTAAGAGAGCAAGATGTTGAGGGATTGCCTCCCATTCTGGAACCGTAGCCAGTCCTCTTCCAGAAATGAGAAGCCTGGAGCATGACCTTAAACAATTTATGTGGCATTCCAGAATTATCTCTGACTCCCTCTGAGCAAAGCAGGACAGGAGCAGCTGTGGAAAGTGGATTGTTGGTGCATCTTTCCTATCCTCTAAGGTCATGGAACATCTTTTTCTTTCCTAATTTTATTTCTCATTTTCAACATTAAGTCTCTTCTTAAAAAGAGATGATCCTCTCTAATTGGGGGTCCTTATTGCTTTGGAGGGTTATTTGCCTGGTTTTTGCAGTCCACAAACCTGAGTAGCAAGCATAAGAATTCAGCTTAGCATGTATATTAGAATATTAGTTATATTCTTAGAATGTTCATTTGCTTCTAATTCTTTCTGTGTATGTGTAACTTAGTAGAGAAGTTCCCCTTTGTTATATTTTAAGAGTATTGGTGGTTTAAATGATTCTCAGGTGCTTAGAATCCACTGCCTCTTTTCAATATGCAGTTTCCCTCTAACCAAGGTGGAGCAGGTATTATAAAATAGACCCGGAAAAGTTCAGTAATTTATCCAAGATTATGGAAGTTGTTGGCAGAGCTGGAACTAAAAAACTAATCTTAACACCACAGTGGTGATCTAGAACAAGAAAAGTAGACACTCCTAAGCAGGAAGAGTGAAGAAACTCAACCCATCCCAGTATTATTTGGCTTTGTGATAAGGAAGAATGTGACAAGGAGGATTGCGAACTTGGAGTTGGTTCTTGTTTTGTTAGCTGTGATCCTGAGCAGGTCACAACTTTCTCTTGGGCCTTGTTTTTTTCTCATGTGAAAGCCAGGTGGTTGGATTAAACAACCTCTAGGGGCCCTTCCTCCTCTAACACCGTAATTCTACGACCTTTCAAAGTCAGAAAGAAATGGGAAAAAGGGATCATGATTCTACATTCATTCATTTATCATTTTATTCAACAAATATCTGTTGAGGATCTTCTATGTGTGATATTAACTAAAGGCATAGATTACAGGTAATAAAAAATTCGCTGAAATGTGACAAAGGAAAAGGACTGGAAATAATGAGATAGCAAAAGCACCTACTTTAAACTGGTGGAACAAGAAGGCCTCTAAAGAAATAAAATTTAAACTGATACCAGAGCCCTGGCTGGGTGGGTCATTTGGTTGGAGTGGCGTCACATACACCAAAAGTTTGCAGCTTCAATTCCCATTTGCAACACATACGTAGGTTGTGGGTTTGATCCCCGGTCAGGGCACATACGGGAGACAACCAATCAATGTTTCTCTCTTACATCAATGCCTCTTTCTCTCTCTCCCTTCCTCTCTCTCTCTCAAATCGATAAACATATTAATAAAATTTTTAAAAAATAAGTAAATAAATAAATTGATACCAGAGAGACGATGTGGGATAACTTAGGAGATGGCCTCTCCATGATGTCAGAGAACAGGTGGCTGCCTGGCCAGCAGCCATAAGGAACAAGGAAACAGTCTGTATCTGGATGTCCCAGCCCTCTCAAGGCCCCTGTGTCTCAAGGCTCCCATGTTTATCACGAAAGTATAGAATTTTCACACGCTACTCCCTCCCTAACCCTATATGTTGCATCAAGGCTGGAGGTGGGGTGCACTCACCTGTAATGTGAGTAATAAATGGCATGTCCCTGGCATGTACAGATCTGCTGGCCCTCTGGGTTGTTTTTTTGGAATATCAGGAACACAAATACAGCTCCCCGGTTTAAAGCTCCTGCATTACAGAAGATATGGAGCTGAGAGACCGTATATAAAGACCGTGGCTAGACATATATAAAAGCAGAACCTGACCATGGAACATCAGCCCTGGCTGCCACTGGAGGCCTATCCCGAGGTCAACAACCAGTTTCTCCAACAATTAGATCTACATCCAAACTGGCAGTTTTTTGATATGTATGGGGTGAATCCTGAACTCCTTGGCATGGTACCACGACCAATGGGTGCAGTCTTACTTCGCTTCATTGTTACAGAAAAGCCTGAAGTATGCAGAACAGAAGGGGAGGGGAAAAAATAAAATTTCAGGGACAAGATGTTACATCATCAGTATATTTCATGAAGTAAACAGTCAGTAATGCCTCTGGAACAATTGCTATTGCCTCAATAAAGACAACAATAAAGACAAGATGTCCTTTGAATCTGGATCAACCTTGAAAAAATTTCTGGAGGAGTCTGTGTCAATGAGCCCTGAAGAATGAGCCTGATATCTGAAGAAGTATGATACCATTCAAGTCACTCATGAGACCAGTGCCCATGAAGGTCAGATGAAGGTCAGATTGAGGCACCAAGCATAGGTGAAAAAGTGGATCTTCATTTTATTGCATTAGTTCACATAAGTGGCCATCTCTATGAATTAGATGGATGGAAATGATTTCCAATTAACCATGGTGAAATTAGTGATAAAATGTTAGACGATGCCATAAAAGTCTGCAAGAAGTTTATGGATGTGAGCCTGATAAACTGAGATTCAGTGCAATTACTCTTTCTGCAGCGTCATTTGTCAATAATGGAAACACCAAATACTGTATTATTTGCAACAAAAGTTCAATTTCTACTACCATACACTAACCCCCAAATTTTGACATTTTAATTTACTTGACTGATTAAAAACTGTATGTGAATTGAACTTTGACAAAAAAAAAAAAGAGCCTGGCCTACAACCTGCAGCACCAGCCAGGACAACCAACCCATAATCTACACTAACCAGTACAGGAAGCCAATCTGGTATCCTCAGGTCAAACTTGTAGGAGGTCAGACTGTCTCTACCAACTAGTCCAGAAAACCAAACAATGACTCCTTCAACAAAATTATCCCAAAATAACCAGGACTGGATTAGTAACTGACAGCTTCCCTAATCTTTGCCCTCTCTTCCAGCTGGAGAAAGACAAATACATACTTTTTTCCCAACTATGTACTCTTTAACCGGTCACATAGGATGCCCTGTTCTAGTGAGCTTGCTTAAAATTCCCCTAGGCCAACAGCCTCCAATCAGGGAACGCCTGAAAATTTCCCTTTTCCCACTCTTTTGTCTGCATTTGAGTCCCTGCCAGAACACAAGTGATTGTGGCTGACTACATTGCTATAGGAGGTTCTGAATAAATAACCTCTTTTGAGTAATTTCTGTTTGATTCCATAGAGCCAGTCAGGTGAATAAAAGGAAATACTCTTTTCTAGGCAGAGGGAACTGAAATAGATTGGTATGCCTTCAGCATGATGAACTAGAGGGAGAGTGGTATGTGGTGAAATGGGAGAGGTTTATGAGGGCTGATTATCCAGGACCTTGTAGCAAAGAATTAGATTTTATTCTAAATGCAATGGGAAATTATTAAAGAGTTTTAATCAGAGGAGAGACACAACCCTGTTTATATTTTTAAAAATCACTACCGACTGAAAAATGGGAGCACTGCAAGGAGAAAAAGCAGGATCACTTAGGTTTCACTCCTCAGTGGTTTAAGGCATCAATTGTGGTCGCTTAGATTCTAGTGGGAGTGGGTTGGAGAGATGTGGACTAAGTCAGTTCCTTATGTAAAAGTAGAATGATAAAAATGATCAAATTGCACACTTAATGGCTGGATTTTATGGTATGTAAATTATTCCTCAAGAATGCTGTTTTCAGAAAGTGCAATTGGCAGAACTTAATAAAAGATAGGCTGGAGGTGGGGTAGTGACAGAAAGAGGTAGATGTCAATATTGATTACTGGGTCTCTGGATTCAGCATTGGGTGGCTGGTGGTGCCATTTATTGAGCTAGGAATGATTGGGACAGGAGAAAGGATGGGGTTGTTGTGGTATGTTCAGAGTATTAGGGAGACAAAGAGTTTAGTTTTGGACATGTTGTGTTCTGAAATACATGAGAGCTAGCCAAGTGGAGATGTTTAACAGATAGTTTACATAGTCCTAAGCTCAGAGCATAGATCTGGGTTGATGATGTGAATTGGGCAGTGGCAAACTAATAAACAGGCATAGTGTTCAAAAATATAGGAATGACCGAGATCAGCTATGGAAACAATAAAAAGATAAAGGAGGACCCTGGACTGAATCTGTAGACTCTGAAGTTTAGCAGCTAGGTAGAGAAGGAGGAGCCAGTAAAGGGAAAAAAGCCCCCATAGATTACAGCTAAGAGATTAAAGTGTTTTGAAGAGGAGAGAATGATCAACTTCTGAAAGGCTACTGAAAGCTCAGGTAAAATTAGGATGGAAAAATATCATCATTGTATTTGGTTGCATGGAAGCCAGTGGTAATTCTGGCAAGGGCAGTTTTGGTGGTGCGGTGGGAGGAGAATCTAGACTGGAGTGGACTGAAGAGTGGCAAGGAAACTAAGAATGGTCCATGTCTCTTGTACTGAGAGCACTGAGAAACATGAGGTGAGGCAGGCAGAAAGGTGCTAAGGGACAATGAGGAGGTTTTGTAAGATGGGAGGTGTCAGGAAAGATTTGTATGCTCACAGGAATAAACCAGAAGAGAGTGAGAGATTAGAAGCCAGAAAAGAGAATAATAGGAATGAAGTTCTTGAGAAGGGAGGGCATGGAACTAGGAACACAAGTGGAGGTACTTACCTTTAATAGAAGGATCACCATCTCCATCGCATAGGAAGGGAAAAGGAAAACATGGATGGAGACACAAAAACTGTCGATTTGGTGGTAGGAAGATCAAGTTTACGATTATGTTTCTCAATTAAGAAATGAAATACAAGGTGAGATCATCTGCTGAAAGGTGACAGAGAGTGGAAATAGGGGAGATTTGGTGTGTTAAGAACTTGTCTAGATGAAACGACTGTTATTACTGTACTGGTCTTATATATTTGCCAATATAGCAGGCAAAATACCCCATTGAGTAATCCTCTGTCCAGTCAAGTCCCTCAAGTAAATGTTCACTGCCTATATTTTATGTGTCATTTCTGTAGTAGATATTCTGTATAAGAGTTATTCTTTTTAAAAAACTCAATGGAAACATTTTAATTTATTTAATAGCATATTATTTTTTATTTTTCAATTAAAGCTGGCATTTAATATTATTCTATATTAGTTTCACTGCACAGCATAGTAGTTAGGCAATTATATAGTTTACAAAGTGATCCTCTCTCATAACACTAGCACCCACCTGGCACCGTATATAGCGATCACAATATTATTGACTATATTCCCTATGCTGCGCTTTACATCCCCATGACTATTTGGTAACTACCAATTTGTACTTCTTAATCTTTTCACCTTTTTCACTCCCAACCCCATCCTATCTGGCAACCTCCAGTTTGTTTTCTGTATCTGTAAGTTTTTTTTCTGCTTTGTTTGTTCATTTATTTTGTTTTTCAGATTCCACATATAAGTAAAATCATATGGTATTTGTCGTTCTCTGTTTGACTTATTTCACTTAGCATAATACCCTCTAGGCCCATCCATGTTGTCACAAATGGTAAGATTTCATTCCTTTTTTATGGTGGAGTAATATTCCATTGTGTGTGTGTGTGTGTGTGTATATATATATATATATATATATATATATATATATACACACCATTTTTTCTTTATATGGCAGGAACAGTTATTCTCAAAACTTGATAAGGAAACTGCCTTTAAAAATGTGATATTAGCTGTAAGAATGTTCAGAGATGTCTTTCTATGTAGGTGGAGAGGTCAGACTACTGAGCTACCTGCCTCTGAAATGGTGGGCTGATGACCATCTGTCAAGGATATTGCAAGAATGGCCCTGTATTGCATGAAGAATGGACCAAATGACCTTTCATTCCATATGCCAGTCTACCAGTGAGTCGGTGAGACTGAACTATCCCAAAGGTCGCCTTGCCCCTTCTTCCTTGGCCATTCCCTGAGTAAGGTAACAACTTTCTAATCATAATCTGTCAAAAAAGGTCCAAATTTGACTGTACTTTTATTTCCTGAATGACTTTACTGCCAGAAACTCAACAGACCTGAAAAGGGAATTGGGCCAGATCTAGACTGCTTAAGCTTTTTGCAGAGAAGATTCCTGTCATCCTCATAGTAATCTGGGGGCAAATCATAGTAGCTAGAAACACAGTAACAGTGGTGGTGGAGTTCGCTTCTGTGTGCGTACACGAGAAATGTAATTGGAGGTGCCTGTCTCTCTGCCATGGAGAGAGATACGACCAAAGGGAGAGAGCCACGCTGAGGTCACAGAAGGTTCTATTCTACCCCCGTCCATCTCCACCCTACTCTGCCAGTTTAACTCTCCAGTTTTTGTTTCAGTTCTGCTTCCTCAAGTTGCAGAGTTTGTTGCAAGCCGCCTCGGCTGACCAATTTTTCCAGCAGCACTGAGGCAGAAGTCTCTGCAAAAGGATCAGGGTATAAATGGGGTCTAATAATGAAATGTTAATAAAGTGCCTCTTATAACGTAGTATTCTTCCATTACCCTGAATTGTTTCCACATATGTGTTCATAATTTGTGTTATAGCACTAGCACTTATTTTATGTATATTGTCTTTTGCGACTCTCTTTTGCTCCGTGAGATGTGAACATGTGTATGGTGTTCTTCCCTGAGGTGGAAAACTAACCAGCAGTATTTTTTGCCTCTTTTTCCCTCTCTTCAGAGCCTAAAACAGGTCTGTCAGAGGGGTAGTTGATGATTGATAGTGAAATGGCACTGCTATTTCTATTTGCCATCCTACCCACTTCTTTCCCTTGGAAGTATACTGTGTGATCCTTTTCTTTTGGTGTCTGGTCTCAAGTGTTTGTTCTAGTGAGTAGAGACAGCAGCTAGCCCTCCAGTGGGGGAGTGGGGGGTACGAATAGCCCATATATCACCTAGTGGCTGAAGGCCATAAGCAGCCCTACATCTTCAGCCATGGAGTCACCTCATCCTCCTAAAGGTGAGCACAGACATTTCCTCTGTTGGCCCTTTCACTTTACCCCCATTTCTGCCTCCTCTCATAGCCCATGGAAGCTGCTAAAAGAATGTTAGTGCCCCCACAAAAGATTCAGAGAAAGCATACTTGAAATAAAATATGTTTTCAAGATTGTTGCTTGGCCAATGGAACTGTGTGACTCTCTAATGTGGTCTATTAGAATATGAAAGTTATGTTTTAAATTGAGTTTTCCCACCTGTTAAAAGTGCAAAGGGCAGAAAGAGTAAACTGCAGCACTCTCTTTAAGAAGAAAAACCTACTTGAACATTAAAGAGTTCCCAAAGCAATGATTATTAGCACTTGGGGGTCAGGTGACCCTCTTAGAATCTGTTGAAATCTGCCAGTCTCTCCCCAGAAAACTGTACATCTATACGGAGTTTTATGAACAATGTTAGAATGTCTGTTGATCTGCTGAAATTCTAAAAGAAAAGGCATCAGAGAAAAGCTGACTGGGAGGAATGACAGCAAGGGCAGGTTGGGATGCGGGCCCAGTAATACCTAAAGTAAGAAAACACCGAAGTTCCCGGCATGAGATGGAATGCTCCTTGGATGCTCCTCGGGTGGCAGTCAGAGACTGGAGGAAAGGCCAGTGTATGGGCACGGCGCTGTGAGCGAGGAAGAAGGCCCAAAAGTTAACTTGGCAGCCCTGACTGACGTGGCTCAGGTCAGGGCACGTGCCTGCGCTGTGGGCCTGGTCTCTGGTTGGGGTCATGCAAAAGGCAACTGGTGAATGTCTCTCTCCCTCTTTTTTCTCCCTCCCCTCTCTCTAAAAACAAATACAATCTTTAAAAAATGTACTTGCTTTCTTGGCAGCCCAGAAAGTAAAAAAAAAAAAAAAAAAAACAGGAGAAAATTAGAGTTTATCTGTTTTTGCTTTGTTAATATATATTCTATCCATACTAATCTTTCAATAATGCACAAAATATTTGCGTTTCTCTTTTTACTTTTTTATTGAATTTATTGCCACTGACTACATTTTGCAGTTTTATTTCAGTCCGGATTCTCTGATGCACCATCTGAATGATACATGTGAAGTTTTCTCATAGCCAAGGCAATGATATGGCTGGGTGTGGGGCACGGTGAGGCATGAGCCAGAGCTAAAGCTATTTTTGCACTCACTGCACCTTCAGGGATCTCCTGAGCATGGACTCCCAGCTCTGCTCTGGCTGGAACTTTTCCCATGTTCCTTACATGGTAGGCTTCACTCTGGTGTGTCTTCTGATGGCACACCATGTTAGAGCTCTGTCAAAGTTTTATCCATTCTCCCCTGTGTAGTTTTTGAAGACAGCAAAGATGGTGCTTTCACCAAAAACTTGATTCTGGGGATATTTTCCCAGGTGTCTCCGTGAGCATCTCCACATTGTTTACTCTCTTGCCTAAGTTTTCACAGCCTTGTCTACCATCATGGTCTGCCTGTTGTTTGGTTTTCCTAATAATGTCCTGGAAATTTCATTTTTCTCACCATTTTCTCTCTGGAAGCCTTCTTATTCTTTTTATTCACTTTACAATAGAAAGGAAAGCATAAAAAGAGAAGGCTTTAGTCTTGAAATAGGATTTGGGATGGAGGGGAGGAAATTGAAAACAATTACATTAAACTAAGTTAAAGTATAAGTTCCCCCAGAATAAGGGAATTTACAGAGTTGAAAGTCAAAGACAGCAGCAGGGAGGCTTGAGTGACTCTGTCCAAACCACCCCTGAGCAAGGTCTTTTCATAGGCCACATTCATATTGATGGTTCTGAATGTTCATTTCACAGCCTGTTTTTTTATTCATGTCTTCTATGGAGATTTATTTAGTTAATTCCACCTCACTCTGCTTTATAGCTGCTCATTTAATTGAAATTACTCATTCGTAATTTCTTTCTTTCTCTTCCTTTATTTTCTTTCTTTCCTCTCTTTCCTTTCTTCCTCCCTCCCTTCTTCCTTTTTTCTCTTCCTTCCTTCCTCACTTTCTTTTCTTTTTTTTTCTTTTCCCAGACATGTGTATGGTGCTTACTATATAGCATGCACTGTTCCAGGTGCATTATATATTGTTCCCAAACTGAGCCACACAGAGGGTATCTTGGCCAAGAACAGGTTAATTGTGCTAGAGCCAGGATTCCACCCCAAAAAGAATGGCTTCAGTGTCTATGCTGTTCAAGCTTCCTATGTGAATATACTTAATCTCTCAAGCTTAGAGAGCAACATTTGAAGACCAAGTATCCTGCCTCTGATTCTTTTGAGTGATCACAGAGTCCAAATATATATTAGCAGAAACCCCAGGAAAAAAAGATGTACTTATGTGCTTAACAGGAAGGGTGCAGAATCTGCCAAATTGGTTGAAGAACATACGTATGTTTTCCTGTTGGCTGAAATTGAAAGCTCAGAAGTAATGGAACAAATTTGGCTTTGGCAACCCAGCCTGGGACCCCTGATTACTCCCCTTTCCCCCCTCAGGAGAGAGATGCTCATAGGCCCTCTCTTTATTATATTGAGAATTTTCATAAAGCTATCTATTGGAAGACCTGGCACTGTGTACTGGCTACAGTATACTTGGTTCTGCTACACATCTGAGATCTCCAAACACTCCCTTTTCTAACTGCTCTCCACCTACTCTTCCACCGCTTTTCTCACACCTTAAAGGCCTATACCTTATCTTTTACCTTCCTACTAATTTTTATGTGTTTGCTTGTTTATGCCAATTTCTCTGTACATTCTTATAATGTACATCTGTGTGTGGGAGATACTTGCATACCTGAGGGGTATGGACATAAAATATTAGTGTAATCATATTTATTTATTTAAGAAGGGGTATTTTTTTTCTTCCATACAGAAAAGAGTGGCTAGGAAAAGACTGGACTTTTAAGTATAGTTGTATATGTTAGATTTTCAGCTATTTATTTTTATTTTAATGATAACACTAAGAGTAGCAATAAGACCAATTGCTTTTTCACTTATATACTAAACAATATTTTCTTCAATAAAACTGCAACATGAGCAGAAAACTGGAGAAACTCTATGGTGTAGAAGATTAACGTGATCTGACATGTATCACTCTGTAATCTCTGCATTGCTATGTTGTAATTTCCAGGTGCTTTCCTGGCATGTGATGTAGACTTTTGCATCAGGTAGACTGCGGTCTGACCCCTGTCTCTGCCTTTTGGTAAATGTGACAACCAGTCGGTTATCTGGTTTTCTGAGCCTTTTCCTATCTATAAAGGGAGAAAAATAATGCCATCCTACAGTATTACTGTGCTAACAAACAAATGAACAGACAAAAGAGCACCCAATGTAGTGCCAGACACACAGACACATAGCAGGCACTCAATAAATGGAACTTTTCTTCATTCCATCCTACTTCTTTCCCAAGGTTGCTTTCTTTATCTTCTGTTTTTTCCCCCATATGGAAACAGAGTGATACCAGTTATTCCTTTGTATCTGCCATCATCCTCAACTGATTAGGGAGTGAATCCTGAGCAGTGGGGAATCAATACTGAGTTTGTTAGTCTGGGGGAAGAGCCTATGTGTCCCAGAAGGAAACATGTTACCAAATGTCCTCTAGTTGATTCTCTCCTCAAACCGCCTTGGTGACCCAGCTTTCGCTCTCAGACCCAGAGGGTCGTGACAAACCAGGGAGTATAGAAACCCCCAGGCTATGGCCTGGACAAGCCAGAGATCTTACCTAGTGGGAATACTTGTTTTGGTGTTCACTGGGAATGGTGATCCTGATAAAACCCCTGCCAGGAATAAAACCGAAGGTCCTGCCATGAAAAACCTAGAAAAACTGAAGATGAACTACATAGCAAATGGCCTATTGAATTATAAGACTCTCATTTTCCAAAAGTAACAAGAAAGCTAACAGGAATTGGGAACCAGAGTGGGATAGGGAAAAGGCTGTTAACATTGTCATCAGATTTTATCACCTCACTTCCCCTCCTTTGTTGTTATAGACTCCTGGCCCCTACATCATTTTCTTTTATTTCTCCTTGATTTTAGTTCCTGGATCACCATCACTATTTAAAACTACGTCTGTCTTAATTCTTGGTAATTTCCGTATAGACATAAATGATTCTTCTAACACCCTGATGTCTCAGTTCTCTTAATCTTCTCCTCCAATGGTCTTGTCCCCCACCCTACTACAGTTACATGCTTCTGTGGTCATACTTTAGACCTTGTTATTACCTGAAACTCAACTTCTTGCATTCCATCCTGTGACCACTCTCTTTCTTTCCAGCTCCCTTTCTCTAGTATAGAGACTCCAATGACCTTTTAATATTGTCAGTACCTCTAATCTCCTGATGTTTTCATGTTTGTTGTCCTTTGGTCATTGATGTCCTCTCCATCCTCCTTATCCAACATAAAGTTCATGGACAGTCATTATAATCATTTGACTTTCCTGTCCCTCTTTGCTTTGGCATACTCACCTGACAAAATAATGGTCATGATTAAATTCAACCTCTGCTTTCTCAGTATTGCACCCTAGTCATTGGAAGTGACTAAAGAAAACTATGAGTTCTTGCCAACTTATCTTTTGCTAAACTCATGGCCATAAAACTCAAGTGAGATTACGGGCACTTCCAATTCTGGAAGTGGAATACTTTTTCTTATTCCTCACACTGAGTATCCCTAACCTCCCTGGATATTATATCTAAAACAAATGTAAGAAGAGTGAAAGGTGGAAAGAAAACTGTCTTTAGGCCATAGAATCCAAGGGGTGACAGTGAGTTCCCTGGGCTCTTTTTCCACCTCATATGTACCAGACTGGGTGCCGGAGAACCTGCCAATGTAGAAAAACTAAAGCCACAAGAAAATCCTTCAGAAAATGGCAACCTAGCTGGACAGAAACCTTTTCTGTTTTTTAAATTTTTATTTATTCATTTGAGAGAGACTGAGATCAACTTGTTGTTTCACTTATTTGTGCATTCATCGGTTGCTTCTTGTATGTGCCCTGACCAGGGATTGAACCCATAACCTTGCCATATTGGGATGATGCTCTAACCAACTGAGCTACCCAGCCAGGGCAACACAGAAAACTTTTGGACAAGAATCACTCTACTCCAGCTCAACACCACAGAAAAAAACTATGGTCCCACTTTTATTCCCATGAGCAAAGGCTGAGTGGGCTCACTAGGCTGGTATCCATGGAGATCACAGAGGTAACCTGTGCTTCCACCCTCACCCAGTAGTAACACATTTCCCCATCTTCTCTACATACATGAGGACATTTATAAAGAGAAAGAATCACTGGAAAGGAGAGTATTTAAACTCGAAGACAATTTGGTGGAATTAGATCCCAGAGACAGAAGGGAATGGTGTGGAGAATGTAGGCTGTGAAGTTCATCTTTGATGATAGTAGGAACACTAGTTCCTTAGAGACAGAAGTGAAAGATGGGGCGAGAAGTCAAACTGTTGAAGTGGAGGAAATATAAAATAAGGACAGTCTCCCCTGATGTCCTTCTGCTGTCTTTGAAGAAGGGAGAGTGAGAGGGGCAGCAATGGACATGGATGCTCCTTTTCTTTGAACCCTTCTCTTTATAAACATATCTTTTCCCTATACTCAAAACAAACAAACAAAAAACACTTTCCTGTAGACTCTTCTCCCTCAAAATCACACCTCATTTCTCTTCTTGTTTCCAGGCAAACTTCTGAATTTTTGCAGTAGTGTTCCCATCCTCTCAGGCCTCTGTTTAAAGTGCTCTTGCTAATTACCAGTGACCTGAAGAACACAAACCCTTGACTCCTAGCAGTCAAAGCCTTTTACCATCAGTTACCAATCTACTCCCTTTGAGAACTCTGTCATTCTCACAGCACACCACAAGCCTCCTGCCTTTGACCGTGGTGCTCTCTTTGGCTGGAAATGCCTTTCTACCCACTCTTCTTGTCCCAGTTTTTAGATATGACTTTTTCTATGAAGTCTTTTTCATCATTCAAGTCCTCTCTTATGAGGGCCTATAGAAGCACTTTTCTCACCGGTACTTTACCACTTTATTTGAAATTTCTGTTTACATTTTAGTTGGTTGTCACCTCCAAGTATGTTTTCCTCAAAGAGTTTCCCTCCAGTAGGGGGCAGAGACCATGGTTTGGTCCTTTTTGAATCCCCCTGCAGCATCTAACCCAGCCTGCCATTATCAGTTTCCAGGCATCTCAAATTGAAGCTGGGAGTATTTAGGACTTTGGAGGTTCTCTGGTCTTCACCAACTGTGCCGCCCCATCTCTACCTGTCCACCCACTCCATGTTTAGGTAAAATAAAGAAGGCAAGAACCAGGAAGGAAAATGAAGAATGGCAATAGGTGGCAGGTGAGAGATGCCAGTGGAAGGTTGGAGGTGCTTTGGCCTCCTAGGATGTGGAAATCATGCCCTTTCAAATTATTTAAAGCCTGTAGTTGACTTACAAAGAGCTATTGTCTCTACTCCCTGTCCTCTACTAGTCCAAAGCCAGGTACTCTAAGGGCTATGGCTGAACGTATGCCTTGAGAATAAAATGTAGATTTAGTCAATTGGTAGATGCAGCTGAAAAAAGCTATTGGCTCAATTATCCTAAAAAAATGGATAAGTTAAAACCCATTTTCCTCTACCTTTTGGAATATATTTTTAACCATAGATTTTTCTTCTCAATTATATTGAGGCTAATATTAAAATGATACTATTATAACATAGAGGAAAAAAACATGGGAAGTATTTGAGATCAGGATTTCTAATCCTGGCTTGTGATTCAGTTTTCTCACCTGTAAAATGAAGAAATTCAACATGATCATTTTAACATTCCATAAAGTTTTCTAATTCCCTGGGCCCACAGTGAGTGGAGTGGGGGCAGCCAAGGAAAGCCACAGGGGGCTAGAAACCAGTCTCCTAACTCTGGGATCCAGTGCTTGGATGGTACCCATTGCTGCATCACCCCTTTGGCACCAACCATAAGTGTTTGCATGTATAGGAGACCCACCCTCAGGACGGAGTGTCTGGTGTTAACAATAATCATTATACCCAATAAAGCATAGGACTGTTTGCAAAATGTCCTTATATAAAAAAGGATAGCCTCATAACAAACGTGGGCCAGTTCACTTAGGGAGTCCACAACAGGACTTGGTCTCGACTCCTGTCTGTGGGACCTTCCGCCATCATTTACCTTCCATCTCTCATGTCAAAAATCCTCAATTTCAGCATTTCCAGGCCAGGGCCCATGTGCCTCACTGTCCAGTGCTGCTGACTTAATAATGCTAGTCCAGATGGGGTGTAGATAAGACAGCTTTGACTGCATTGCAGGCTTTTTCTCTTCTGAAAGCCATCGGGCAGTGCTCTCTGGCTCTTGGTCCCTGAGGGGTAAGGGGGAGGAAGGGGGCACACTGGATTCAATGCACCCATTTGCTTGGCTCAGACTCGTCTCAGAACTGGCGAGTCACGACATAAGGTCTGTAGACTGCGCCAGTGAGTTCCCTGGGGTTGGGGTGGGGGGACTGGCTGTCTTCCCTAGGACTATTTACCTTCTGGACTCTGGCTTGTCCTCAAGAACACAAAGTTAAGACTTGGTCTCTTTTATCTCTGTCTTGTTCAATTTGGATTCTGTTCCCTAGGGCCCAAACTGTTCCCAGGCTTTACCACAAAACCCTAAAACTTCCCCTTTATTGAAGTGTGCAAACTCCTCTTGGTTTCAGTTGCTTTTCTCACTATAGCTCACTGAAATTTTGCACAAGTTCCTGTTGACTATTTTGCAGTTCTTAAATCTTCGTTGTTGCTTCTCTGCTTCCTTTACACAATGGCTTGAGACTTACATTAGTTTCGTAACTGTAGGCGGTAAGTTGTCACCTGGTTTTGTTGTCGATACTGTCCGTGGCTTTCAGTTTTTCTGTCCTAGTTGCTGTATTTTTAAGAAGAGATCTGGGGAGATTCATAAACTATGCTACAATCTTTACTATCTTTTCTCTTGTGTCCCTAAGAGCAAGGAAACCTTCACAGAAATATCCTGAGAGACGGCCCTACTCACCTCATTAGCTAGAATGACAACACATGCCCCTGATTACAAAAACCTAGTTACAAGGACGATGGTGTTAAACCATGATTAGTATCAAGGTTCACTATCTGGAATTAGCAATAAAAGGGGAGTGCACATAGGTATGTGTATGGTGATTAACTGAACCCGAATGGTGCTCTGACTCAAAGGAAGGATCAAGGTAGTGACAATGGGCAGGGAAATCAGACCTGAGTACAAAATTGCTGAGCTCTAATTTTCAAAATTGACAAAATATGTACAGGGTTTGGCACAAGTAATGCCCCTTTTTATTACAAAATCATTTATTACAAAATCATAAGCATGTAATTCTGCAACATAACAATATCACACTCAAACACACCATATGACATTTTAGGTGAAATGTTCAAATTAAAACTATAAATTATTACACCCACGTTATTACCCTACTAGCCACACTTAAGCAGCCGTTACTTCTGCCAGACCCTGTATTTTACAGTATTATCCTGTATACTGACACAAGTTTTATGAAACTATACTTACTGCTACTATTCATGAAAAGAAATGTAGTACATTCTAAGTATAATTTTTATTAATAAATGCAATATACAAAAATGCCAAAAAATGTACAAAACCCAAATTCTGTAAAGACTATATTTAATGTGATGGGTGTGCTTGTCTGTTAATTAGTTCATTCCAGTCAGAGTAACATGAAGATAAGGCTACATGCATGTCAGGTGCACTATTGAGCCTATTTCTTTCCTTTGTTTTTAATAGTGTCAAGGTTGAAAATCCTAGTTCACACAAATGGATAGTTGTAAATGGTAATAATAGCAATATACTCTTTCTACTTAGCAATGAAAATTCATCTTTAAGCTTAATCCAAAATGCTGATAAACTTAATGTCTTATAATAATTCCTCAGTGTGAATGTTGAATTGAGCTGCAACAATTATTCTCTTCTTCAGGCACCAAGTTTAACTCAATTATTGATTCTGGGGTTTGAAAAGCAAACGGATCTTTCATCCAAATATTTTCCCTTAACAATTCAAATTTCTCTTCTGGAAAGCAATAATTAAAGATTTGAGACAAAGAAATGAGATGCAACAATAGCTCTAATTTTACCCCTTTTAAGCAGTCTTCATTAACATGTTCTCTTCAGTGTGTTGCAACAATGTTGGGAACATATAGAAGCTAGGGTGATTACTTTTAAGTCTTGCTTGCCACGACAATGTCTTTTGGAATTCATAGGATATGAATTTAAATTTAAACAACACAACAGATCTTCTATAAAATCATCTTGCCACACATATCTCACATAAACCAAGAGTATTAGACAACTTGTAATATCAGTGCTTTCATTAAGTTGGATAGCAAAATCTATACCACCCTGTATCTGTGTAATAAGCTTTGCTTCTAAATGTTTCACAATAGTACAGATTTGACAAGATATTATATTATCACTAAGTGGTATAGTTCTTAATTTATCAGCTGATTTATCATAAAAAATTGTATGTACCATATCCATACATGTCAGAAGAATATTTTTTCCAGCAGCTGTATGAGCCATTTTCTCCTTTGCCACTTGATATGTGACCAAATATGATGATAATAATGAATAACTAGGTATTCATAGTTGTGGAATGACTAAGAAATTGTGGTGATAACTCTGTCTTGTTTCTTTCTTTTTGAAAATGATCTTTCCCATCCTCTTCATCTTCCTCCTCCACTTTCACAATCACTATGCCTTCTATCTTTCAGGAAGCCTGGGGAGACAGATCTGCAGTATTCCTCAATTCAGTAGCCATTATTCAGGTTCAAGAAACTGGCTCACTTGATCCAAATAGGGATCTTTCGGTGCTAGATGTTTTATGAGATTTGGGTTTTATAATCCTGCAAGGTAGAAAAATTTCATAAGAACTATTAAAAAGTCACATTGAATTGCTATGCTGCTAACAAGTCATACAAGTACTCATGAAGACAATTCACTAAAATGGTGTGACTTGGTAAACACTGAATAACTGCCATTTATGTTAGCTGTGTGCCAGGTATATTTGGTATATTGCATACTCGGCTCATTTAATACCCATGGAAACCTAATAAAGTACATATGATTATTATTCCTATTTTATAGATGAAAAAGAGAAGCTGAGAAAGATTAAATAACATATAGGT
The DNA here is from genome assembly GCA_004026545.1 of Mormoops blainvillei. Taxonomy (NCBI): domain Eukaryota; kingdom Metazoa; phylum Chordata; class Mammalia; order Chiroptera; family Mormoopidae; genus Mormoops; species Mormoops blainvillei. Next base: position 95,011 of record PVJD01003942.1, on the reverse strand, counting down.
AATGTAGTACTCAAACCCAAGTCTGAGGCCCAAGGCCCTAACAATGCTGTTACACTGCCATCTAGTCACTCTAAAAAAAGTCATCTGGTCACTCTAAAGTGACCACCAAAGCAGGGGTTACTAGATGACCCACTGGGACACAAGGGAAAAAGTTAGAACTTGTGTTTATATTTTTAAAATATTGAAACCCATTTAACCTTTCCTGATAAGCCCTAACTTTTCTTGCCCCCATCTTATAGCATTAATATTCTGTCATCATTTGTGTTACCCATCTTATGTTCATCTTCCAACAATTATGTTTTCTTTGCTTATTTCCCTTCATTTTTATTGATATATCTTCTGAAAATTCCATTCTATCCTAGGTATTTTAAAGAGATTGAGGAAAAGAAACGTTGGTTTTTGACATCTGGGTCTAAGTTTGAAAGGTGGGATAACACTTTCTTAGAGACTTTCCCCCACAGTGGCAATATGAATCAAAATGAAGGGACTCCAAGGACATGAAACTCAAAGACGCAGGGCTGAGGGCAGGAGCAATCACTCCTCTCTGACCTGGAAAGGCCCTCCTAGATGTTTTCTGCTCATTTTCTGGGCGAGCAGCAGTAGAAAGGCTGGGTTTTATTTTTATTTTACATTTTTTGAATGGCCCTAGCATCCAGTCATCTCTTGACTTTAGACTCACTATTTCCATTACTAGTTTGGTATGTAATATTTTGGTAGCTTTTACCCTGAAACTTAATTTTTAATGCTTTCATGCCTTATCTCAGTTAGATTACTCCACAAGAATAAAAACTATCTGTTGCTTTCATTGTTGCCCTTAAGTCACTTAACCATTGTTCCTTGCAACATTTAAAAAACGTTTGAATTAATACAATGTCAACATTTTCTGCCCATTTGAAGAAAGTTCAACAAATTCTTTATAGGCCTGAAGGGCATGTCATTTATAAATTAACAGATTTTGCTACATTGCAACTATCTGGTTATTTAGGAAACATCTGAATGAGAATGGAAGAAATATTATAGCAGCAGGTTTAAAATACATAAATGTCAGTGGGTAAATTACTTATACATCTCCTATTATACTGTGTAACCAACCTATTTCTCCAGCAAATAGTAAGGTTTCGAAGATCTGCTTTCAGTGCATTCTCCACAGTTCATTTATTGATTGCATATTACCTCTTTATTACTGACTTTCTCTCTCTACAATGAAAGTTTCTTTATCCTAGTGACATTGCAGAAAACGGAGATAGGACATTAGGTTTGGTCTAGCTGGATTTTTCACAGTGAAATCACTCTCAATCAGTTTCCAAGTTGGAAACGTCCTTTGAGATAATCCACTTTATTTTACTTTAGTACCAAATTGATACTTGGTGGTGTTTTGTGCAAAACCATCCTGGTAACAGGGGGCGGAGAAAGCACAGGTAATCAGTCTCCTAATGTCCCAACACACTTTCTACTACTCTGCCACAAACTCCCATCACTAGTTGCACCAAGTGAAGCTCAGCCACCACAACTGAAAAATCAAACTAATGTCTGAAACCATACACATAAAAAACATGCAGAAAGTTTAGAAACTTAAAGGAAAGGGTGAATTGCATATAATCTTTTCCTACTCCATCCAGATTACGTTTTTAACTAGGCTTCAAACACTCTTTAATTATCATCATTAATGGTAATGGGTTTGGTGGTGAGCAAACATTTAAGAGGCTTAAATTTGTCTGCTAGTAAAAAAGAAAAAAGTCCATGGTGGAGCTTGGTGGCCTCAAGGGTCTTCCTCGCTTTATACCTTGGGGTCCCAAGAAACCTAGAAAAAACAAAGCTCTCACCAGACAGACAGCATATGGAGTGTTTCCATGGGGAGCACAGAAATTAAACTAGAGTCATTTTTTTGTCCCTGACCCCTTGGGGTGAACACCAAGGATGAGGCTGCCTCTTCCCAGACCGGAAACGAAAACATCATCGTTCCTTTCCCGCTTGGATCCAAGGCTGTCTCTGCAGAGAGATGGCGCTTCCTACGGCGGGGGCTGGGATGCAGGGTAGAGACAGGGACCCTCCTCCGATCCAGGTTGGTCGCTGCGCGAAGGGCCGCGTCACACAGCTGTATACAGCCACCTCTGTCCCCGGCCATCTTCCCCGGCCGGACCGAAGTCTCACGGTCAACCCCAGAGAAGTCTGGGAGCTGCTGGGATACAAAAGGGAGGCGACTGGGGGAATCGAAGGGCGATCTGCTCTCCCCAAACCAGAGAGACTGCGTTTGTGTCCGTCACATTAGCGAGAAGTGCGGCCACCTCCGCTTTCCAGGACTGGGCTTCGCTTTGTGGTCCTCTAGGAGAAGACTTTGCATCCCTGTTCGCCAATAACTGGGTTCGGCTTTGGGGTAGGAATCTCTCTCTTCAGCTCAGCTTTAACCCTCCGGAAAAACGGGGGTTAAGCTTTCCTTGATACCGTCCAGTTCAGATACGTATACATACGTTTCTTCTACTTTTTCTTATTGAGGCCTCCATGCACTGCAGTGGTAAACATGTTGACTAGTTGCAGCCACTTTGGAAAACATTCTGGCATTTCCTCAAATTGTTAAACATAGAGTTAACATGTGTCCTAATAATTCCATTCTTAGCTTATATACTCAAGGGAAATGAAAAATTATATGTGAATGTTTATAGCTATATAATTCATCATAGTCAACAAGTAGAAACGACTCAAATATCCATGGTAAGCACCATGAATTCTGTGGTTACAAGCTCATTGTCATATCTTCTTAACTATAAAATGGGTTCCTTAATTTAAGGTATGTCCAAGTGATAAATACAGAAACAAAATGTAGGGTGTTCATAGAGTGAAATACTACTGGGCCATACAAAGGAATGAAGTACAGATCCATGTAACAACATGAATGAACCTTGAAAATATGCGAGGTGAAAGAAACCAGTCACAAAAGATCTTATACTGTGTGATCCCATTTATATGAAATGTTCAGGACAGGCACGTCCATATACAGATAGTAAATTATTGGTTGCCCAGGGCTGGAGGAAGAATAGGAAGGGACTGCTATTAGTAGGGCTATTTTGAGGGTGATGAAAATGTTCTACAGCTGATTGTGATGATGGTTGCACTATTTGTAAGCATACTAAATATCATTGACTTGTATAGTTTGTATGAATAGTATGTATTTGAATTATATCTCAAAAATGTTTTAAATAAAAATAATTATTTAAAAAAAAAAGAATGAGTGGTTTCACAAAACCAAAGTAGTTGCATCTCTGGGGACCCCAATTATTCATTGCCACTCGAACGGGCACTATTTCCAAATACTTGCTTTATGGGCAACACACATTCTTTCCAATACTAGAAGTTATAAGATTCTGAACTTGGCTAATATTCCTAGGCAGTTTTCAGAATAACAATAATGGAATTACTATAGTAAGTCAAATTTGAGGCACTTTTGCTGTCAGGATGTCATCACAGTAATTATGGCTTTTACCATTATTTCATAAGTAGGTCAAGAAATTTCACCTTTAATAAAACTGTAACTGGGACCTTGAATGACTGTGACACCACTCTTAAGTTCCAAGACAACTTTGAGCACAACAGTGGAAATCCCTAAAAGGAACAGCCACCTGCTACAGAGGCTACCAGTGACTAGGCGATATTGTGAATAACCTTCCAAGCCCTGCAAAATGTTCCATTCCTTATAAGGTTTGACCTTGCCGTGGTTGCCATTGTCTTCTCTTTCTACTTCTCCATGATTCTTCAGTAATCCAATTGGGTATGTCTTTGATCCTTTGATCCTTCAATCCTGGCTGGCTCACTAACCTATGGCCCTCCTTGAAGACATTATATTCCCAGAACTTTTTCCTCGTATTTCCACCCAGAGTTCCAAGTCATCTGTAAGTGCCATTACATTATTGTGCATTATGTTCTTCTTCTTTGTATAAACCTGCCCACTTCCCTCTACCTCCACCCCTATTTTTACGTTAAAGTGGTTGAAGGTAGGTTATTGAATGCAGCTGGCTAGGTATGTTTTTCCATTTACGCAATGTGTGTGGCAGGGACTGTGGGGGGCACTTATAATAGTTCTGTTATTTGCCTACTGATCTACTGGCACCAGGAACACAAAGTGGCCTGGTGCTATTCTCAGTTTCCAGTTCAGTAGAACACAAGGTATCTCCTAAAAGAAATGTTCTTTAGAGAATGTGGACTATAGCCCAGCAGACTCTAGGTCTGGAAATAGGAAGCACAAATCCCACAGATGGATTATTGCATGACAGTAATAGGGGCCACCACTATTTTTGACTCCTTAGTTCCTGCGGTCTTTATATTGGAGACACAATATCATATTTATATTATTGGTTCAGTGTATATCAATGCATATACTTGTATCCCCAACTATGCAAGGTGCTGTATTTTGTATCAGCAATTTAGCCAAGTCTTCAATATATGCCTTTCCACAGCTCTGTCAGGCTAGCTGCTTCTGAATGATGAGTAAGCACCATGAATTCTGTGGTTACAAGCTCATTGTCATATCTTCTTAACTATAAAATGGGTTCCTTAATTTAAGGTATGTCCAATGGATGAGGCACCCTGTTAAGCTCTCAGATGACAGTGCTGGTGGAAGCAAAGCAGTTGGAGAGCCAAACTCGTATTTAGAGCATGTAACAATTCTGGTGTGAAATTTTACTTCTTTTCTATCTATCCATGCCTAGTGCAATAGTGGTCATAAAGGAAAAATTAATGGAGTGCTCAGTTGCTCATACGTTTTCTTTAAAGCTATACAGTTTAAACTAAACATCACAAATTTTATGAGTTGGTTGTTTCCACCTGTGACATCTGAAAAACCCATTGAAAGAAAATTTTGCTCAGAAGCCAAGTTGTAACTACTGTTTGTTACCACTCTTTATTAGGGATCGATGCCAATGATATTCAAGAAGGAAATAAAAAGGGAAGGTATATTCGTCTCTGACGCTGGTGTAGTTTGAAAAAACATATAGAATGTCACACTTTTGGTTTTCTTTAATTTGATGTCATATAGCGTTAAAGGGTGACATTTGATTTGTGAGCTTAAAAAAAGAGTATCTAAATCCCTTTCAAATCACTTTTCTGATTCTTTGAGGCTTGCCAGTCCCTAGCAGACCTAGTTCCATAAGACATTCTTTCAGGATCCATGACATCATAATGCTCAAGGGACTTCTGTTCCAGCACTCTGACCTGCCTGTCCAAGTTCTCCGCGCTTTACCTATCCTTGTTTCTGCATAATCTAGTCTCTGTCCAGGAACGTGACTCTCTCCGATTCTGTTTCTTTCTTCCACTGCAGTTTGCTCAATGCCCTCTCCTTCCCCCAAGAACCTTAGCAGATTCCGATCCCCGACTTTCTGTGTACCTTCTATAACCAAAGAGCCTTCAATCCTCTCTTTAACCAGTGTATTCTGTATCCTTGTGCTAGTTCCCGACCACCTGACTCAGGGAAGTCCGACCTTTAGATCTGCCATTCTTCCTCACCTCCCGATATGAGTACGTGCTGCCCATCGCCCCGCAAGGAGTCTCGAGAATTGGCTGAAGCAAGGAAGGGCCAGCGGGGGAGCTTTCCCAAGTCCGGGGTTGTCAGTCATTACAGAAATATTGGTTACAAAGGTGGCCCAGCGGGGCTGGCAGGTTAGATGGGGAAAAGCCGTGCAAGCTACCTTCGGAGGTTTCCACACCTCATCCGGGGCCTTCATCCGGGGCCTTACCCTCTGTGCCCCGCCTCCGGACTCCGCCTCCGGAAGTGCCACCGAGAAGCACCGCCCTCCAAACGATGTAGAGCGACCCTCGAAGGGCCGGGGTGGCTCCGCGAGCAAGGGTGTCTGCGACGGGACGGCAGCGTTGGCCGCCGCTCCGCTTGGGTGAGTCTCTGGAAGCCATTCTGGGGTCGTGGTCGGGACGGCCCCTTGTTTTTGCTCACGGGGTGGAAGAGGAGGTGGAGGCGCCCGGTCCCGCCTACGGCGGTTTCCTCCCCGGGAGCGCGCTGGGCCGGTGGAGCGAGGGCCTGTTTCTCTTCAGTCTGAGTTTGCTCCACCGACTGAAGATCCCGCTGTCAGGATCCAGTGACCGTGCCTTGGTGTGAGCTGGGTATCTGTGGCCCGCCTCGCCCTTTTGGGACCATGTTTTCACCTAACAGGGAAGTGGGGGGAGGGCAGCACTGGGAGAGGCCTTCAGAGAATCCGGCGGGAGGGTTATTTCTGAGGGTTGCGGAAGGGGGCCAGACCCTGTCAAGTAAGGGGGACAGAACGCGTCCTTGGGTTTGAAGGACACCAGTCAAACCTGTTCGAATCGCAGCTCTTCCCTGGGTTACTGTCAGGATTATGGGAAAAGGCCTACCTACCTAGCCTAAGTTAGCGAAGAGTCTCATCCCAAAAATGGAATTTTGTTATTAGTCAAAACCATTTGGTAATTGAAAGTGGGCTGACAGAGTGTTACCAAGTAATTTCTAAGAAGTCTGCGCTTAAAAAAACAATGAGTAATCATAACTAGCATATTTCTCTGCATACAAACTTGAGCCTTGAAAGAAGTTTGTAAATGGTAAATATTTTAAACTTTCCATAGAAATCTTTATTAAATTGTGCTTTTTAAAAAAACATTTGTTTTTAGAGAGAGGGGAAGTGAGGGAGAGAGGGAGAGAAACATCAGTGTGTGCTTGCTTCACACGCGCCCCCTACTGGGAACTTGGCCCACAACCCAGGCATGTGCCCTGACTGGGAATTGAACCAGCGACCCTTTAGTTTGCAGGCCAGCACTCAATCCACTGAGCCACACCAGCCAGGGCTAAATTGTACTTTTTTAAATTCCACAGTTTTGTTATTTAACTTAGTTGGTTAATCATTATTGACTTTTTATTTAGAATCTACAGTGTACAAGGAATTTTGCTAAGTCCTGAGGATATGAGCTATTTTAACTTATTACAATAATTTCTCCTAATCTCACCCCACAGTGATGGTCATTGGTCCCCAGAACGGGGATGGAGGAAATACCAGTCCAGGAAGCAGCAGGATCACCAAGGGTCCAATTTCAGTCTCTGGAGACCCAGTCTGAGGGTCTGTTTCCAGAGCTTCAGTTCGTGCAGGACACCGACATGGAACAGGGACTCACTGGGGGTAAGGCTGAGAGAGCACTTACATCCAGGAGAATGGGAGTGGAGAGGGGCTTCCGGGCCTGGTGTGAGAGAGGCCAGGAACTTCAATAAGAAGGCAGCCCCTAGAGGGAGGGCTGGAAGGGAGGGACAGCTGTGACTCAGTTTAGTCGTAATCACTCAGTCTGCTCCAGCTGTTTTTTGTTTATACAACCTTTGCTTCATCCCAGTTACCACATCCACGATAATTTCTAAGATATGCTGTTTTTGCCGCATCTCACAATCTTTGCCTGGCTTTCAACTCTTTTTAGGTTTAGGGCCTAACCCTTCCGTTCACTTAGTGACTTCCCCACTTGATGACCTTTCGTGCTTGGCCACCTGCCATTCTGTTGCAACTGCAGTATTTGTGAATTATTTAATTTTGTTCAAGAAAGCACCCATTTAATTCCTTGGTTGAGCACAATGCCTGTATGAATGGATACATGTCACATATCGAATATAACAGTAACATTTTTATTGTACTGCCTTTGTTTTGTAAGAATCTTATCTTAGAACACTCATGGCCAACTGCAGTGAAATAACTTGTGTGTCAGCAACACTGATTGGATACCACAGTGTATAGAGTGCTGTTGGGCATTGTGGGAGTGTGGAAAAGATGGTGAGGAAACAGATGTCCATTCCTTACTCTTAGGGGCCTTACACACTGGTTGCAGAGACGGTGCTCATTCACAAGAGAAAGGCTTAGTGATGTTTATAGAACAGTGTCTAGGAAAGGGTCCGAAGTTTACTAAATAACCGTGGCCCTGGACAAGTCACTGCAAGTCCTCATGCTTTGCTTTGCCCATCTGCAAAACAGGTATAGTGCTTAAAGTCCTGAATCGTGGGTTTAAACGTGTAAGCAGGACATGCAAGCACTGAGAAGGAGCAGAGTAAACACACTCGATACCTGATAAGGACTCATTGGTTTTATTAGAATGTTGATGTGAAGAAGGGTCCTACTGACTCTCTCTTCCGTAAGGGAGCCCTGGGGAAGGGCTGCTCTCACTCTTGGCTCCTTTCTCCTCCCTTAGCTCCACCTGTTCCCCAGGTGCCTGCTCTTCCCCACGAGGGAAGCCCAGGAGACCAGGCAGCTGCGCTCCTGACAGCCAGGTACCAGGTGAGCTGAGGAACCTTCTTTTCCTCAGGGACTGTTGCTGCTGATTGAGTGTGGCCCTTCCCGCACCCCGTCTGTAAACCTTGCCTAGATTTTTTTTCAGTAGCAGTCCCCAGTTCGGAACTGATCTCTTCAGAGACCTGGACTTTACACAAACCACCTTTTCATCTTTCTAAACACCATCAACAAACACTGTTTCTTCTTAGCCCTAGTGTTGTGATGGGTGCTTATTAGATGTTAGAGGGTTATGGAACTTATTCCCTAGATTCTAATCTGTTCTCACTCTTCCCTGACAAATACCCACTGGAGACTCTATATCATCTCCTTCATTCTCTGGCCATGATGCTGTAGTGGCCTCATTCCCAAGAGCAGCCAGGCTGTGTTATTTCAGGAATTTGTGACATTCGAGGATGTGGCTGTGCACCTTACTCGAGAGGAATGGGGATGCCTGGACCCTGTTCAGAGGGATCTCTACAGAGAAGTGATGTTAGAGAATTATGGGAACGTGGTCTCACTGGGTAAGGACTGTCTTTTTATTCAGTTGATCTATTGGGATTTCTTTACCAAGTAGGTGTGAGTTCTCTGAGAAAGAAGAGTTTGGCTCAGATTCCAGGTCTTAGAATCTCTGCATCTTCTATCTTTAGGGTCATCTCCTCTGGGAGTAGTTTTCCTTTGGGGGTTTCAAGACGAGACATTCTACTCTTTATCCTGAGTTAATGGTTCCTGCTTTTGTGGGGTATCTGTTCCCTTTTAGAAAAGGGAAAGTTGCTTGTGCTTTGCCTAAGTTTTTACCTTCCCTATCTTTTGTTTTTTTCTTTTTCTTTTTCTTTCTTTTTTTTTTTTTTAAATGAGAGAGACTCTAGGGTCTCCCAACATACAACCAGACACTTTCCTTACTGGTAATTCAGTGCCCCTGTATCTGACTTTCCCATTTTCTTTGGAAGTAGAAATACCTTTTAAAAGATAGGCTTAAATTCTTCTTGTTGAGTAATCCCTTACCTTTTAAGATGCCTAAATTCATCTCCAAGCTGACAGAATTTGAGAGACTTCATTTAAAGGTATGACTCACTGTGCGTACATTTCAGTGAGTCACCCACATGGTAATCCTAAATAACCTCGTTCCAAGCAGCAGAAGTCTCAGACTGAAACCAAGTCTCTCCTTTCTCATTTGGGTGGTACAGTAGGCAGCCAAGATTAGGCAACCTGTGCTGCTGTGGAGAAGCTTCAGTGGGCTTTGTTGGCAGACCCCATGATGTGAACATTGCTCCTTTTCCTTTCTCTCTCTCTCTCTCTTTTTTTTTTTTGCCTATCTCTGCTTTTGTTCTTTTTATTTATGTATGTATTTAATCACAGGTTTCCTTTTCTTTCTCTTTTTTTAAAAATTGTTTTTGCTTTGCCTATGCTAGTGGCATCCAGGGTGTTGCTTTGTCTTCCTTGATTACTTTCAGGATTAAAAAGGTCTTCTTGTCTGTGGGGAGGCAGCCTGCCCACGGGGATGATTTTAGCCTGTTTTCCATTCCTGGCTCTTTGATCTTTATAGGCATACTTCTCCGTCTTCCCACCACCCGGATTCATAGTGTGAATTCCTGCCCGGCCCTGAGTCATACCCAGGCAAGTGCTTTCTCTGGAGAAACACTTGCAGTCCTTTCAGCAGGAATCTCCAAGAGATGGCCCAAGTATCGGCTTCCCATCGATATTGCTCGTCCCCGCTCGGAAACTCCTTTTCCACGATTATAAGATATTACACTTGATTGATGGAATAGATGCTCCCAGGATGCCACCACTATGTAAAATTGCAGCTCCTCAAATGACCTTGGTTAAATTTCTAAAGGGCCAAGGAAGTCCTCCGTTGCAACCAGATGCATTTTGTATCCTGAATTTTGAGTTCATTCAGAAGCCACGGTTGGTGGTCACTACTTGTGTTCTGAGGAACCACAAAGTTCAACTCCAGCTCTTCAGTTATGATCTTTTCATGTTGTTATAGAATGTGGAACGTATGCTGTAATCCCCTCCTTCTGTAGTGAACAGGACCAGCCCCTTCTGATGCCTAATTCTCCTGTGACCCCTGGGCTTTCCTCATATTTAACATTCTAGCCTTCTTCCTTTAAGTCCCTGTCGTCACTTCCAAGGTCCTGCCTTTGTCCCCTTTCTGCATTTCTCTGTTGCTAAACAGATTAATGCATTTGTGTGACCTTTCCTGATCAAGTGTTCCTGACCTCTGTCCTTGATGGAGGGGAAATGGGAGGGCAAAGAGTTCATTTTCTTTATTTCAGGGTATCACATTGAATGTATATTTAACAAGCTTGTATACTGTAAAGTGATATGTAATTGTAAGATACTGTAAATTTTATCTAATAATTATATAATTTCCAACAGTTAACCTGTCTACTTTTTGGAGTAAAGAGACTTCTTAGCTTAATCAGCCTAATAGCACAGCATGCTATTCAACTGAATTTTATCCCATTCCTCACATCTTTTCACACACAGAGGACACACATGCACACTTACCCATACTGGGCACAAATGCATACAAGAAATTCTTGTACTCAATTTGCTTTTGTAACCAAGTCAGCAGCACCTCCTTAGTAATTATTTTTTACAGTCCTTGGGAAGAGCTTTTATATTTGTGGGTTCAGCAAATTCCACATAAAATGTAAAGTTACACATTTAATTGACTTAGCTTAATGTTGGTGTTATAAAATAAGGACTTTTATAATTTAGTCCCTGACTTAGCAGCCCTGTTTTCCAGTTCATATCATTTTCCCATGGCAGTCGCTCTGAGTTGAGTTTGTCACAGGCATCAGAACTTAGGTCCTTTCATTAAGTGTGTTGCCTATATTGCAGTAAATATGCAAAATATGAAGAGTGAAAAAGTAAGTAAAAAGTCATGGTTTTCATCACCAAATTTAAAAAGAAGTATACTCTGTTGACAGTGTATGAATTACTGGCTTGAAGATCATATCCAAAGGGAAGTTATCTGTGACTTAGTGGTTAAAATTAAGGTTAAGCACCAAAGATTAAGAATGGGAAAGGGGCCCAGATTGCATTTTACATAGGACTGTGTGGCAGGTGCCTAATTAGATGACAGCATTAGAAACAGGTTTATCAAAATTCCAGTTGATAATAAGTGAGTTGGTAAATCAGGAATGTTTGGCACCTACCCACTAACTTTTTGAAGTTGATGCCCTGAGGACAAAAATGATTTTTTATAGAATGTCTTTTACTGCCACAGCTATTTACTATTTCTTGAGTAACCAGTATGCTACTAGGTACTATATATATCTCATTTAATCCTTACCATAGCCTGAGCAGGTATTATTCTATTTTATACTTGAGGAAACTGAGGCTCAGAGAAAGTTAAATGATGCATGCAGGGTCAGAGCTACACTTGGGACTCAAATCTGCCTCTGAAACCCATGCTCTTTTTCATCATTTTGTGCCTTAGACAATTAGTCAAGCCACATGGTGATTTTTATATTTTTATGGCTCTGTACTCTGATGACAATTAAAAATGACTATGATAAATTGAATAGATAGGCATAAGGTTGTACAGTTTGGGAGCAGAAAGGACATACACTTAAGAAGAAGTAAAATTGTCTAGGGATATATTTCATTATAATAGGTCTGTACACAAGAACAGTATTGCGGAGGAAAGATTTATTTGTGTATTTGTTAAGGACCAGTAAGAAAGGCATGAATCTTAGCACGGCTCTAGTACAGGCAGCAAACCAAATAATGAGGTATATTTTAAATGTTAAAGACCAGGTTAAGTAAAAATGAATTTAATTAGAAAATGATCAAGGTTTAAATTTAAAAATGAAAAGGTTTTAATAAAAAATTAAGTAATTTTAGATGAGAGGCTTGAACAAGGAAAAACTTTAAAGCACATGCTTATTTTGAAAGCAGAGTTTTGACTTAAATTTAGGAAAAGACACTTAGACTAGTGGCAAAAAAACCTGTCTTAATGCTTCCTGTGATCCTTCATGTGGTAGATTAGAAAGAATATAAACTGGGATTAAATTGAGTTCCAGTTACCAGCTGTGATATATTGAGCAAATATTTAAACTGACATTCTTTTATTTATAAAACATCAAAAATAATGTTTACCTTTCTGGTTTGTGCCAAGTAAATTCGATTATATTTGTAAGTACTTGGCTCATAGTAGTTACTCAAATATTTGTTTGGAAAGGATGACAGCAAGTGATATGAGCTACACACCAGATTTTTTAACACGAACAAAAATTTCAGGAGTGTCTTCAAATTATTTATAGTGGAATTTCCTCAAATAGAATATTGCTCTGACTATGCCTAGGAGTTTGGATTTTTATTATAAAGAGATCTTCATTTCTTTGACACTAATGATCTCTTAGATCCCTTTTAGTTAAAACATTTATGACTCCAAATCTGTTGGATCCTAGTTCTCCAATCACAATTTTTCTGTTCTTTTTATTATGTTCACCTTTTATTCCTTTATCAGTATATTGATTTTCTGTTTTTTTTCTGTACATATTTTGGAGGAAGGGATGGATTTCACTCACAACAGTTATTTTTTTACCTGTAGATTATTTAAAAGCCAGGTTCTTAAATAAGACTGTCTGGGTTCGTGCCCTAGCTTGACCACTTACGACCTTGGGCAAGTTAATTACAAGTAACCCCTCTGAGTATTAGTTTGCTCATTTGTAAAATGGGTACAGTATAGTAACTACCTCATAAAGGTATGGTGAGCATTAAGTGAGTGAAAGTTTGTGCAACTCTTGGCATGGTACTTGGTACCTACCAACTGCTTAGTAAACCGAAGCTTAATATTTTGATGATGTAAGTGGCTTTAAGTCTATATCTCGAACTCTGTGTTCTCCTGAACCTGCAGTCTTGTATTTCTAACTTCCTGCTAAGCATTTTCTCTTACATCTTTCTACATTATCTTAAACACAAGTCTAAAACCAAATACTTCATTCCACATCAAATGATCTTTTTTTTGTACATATGTGACTTAAGTGTAGATATAGACTAAATAAACAATTTGTTTTAGTTATCAAATACTTAGAAACACCTTAATAAATATCTCAAAATTAAAAGTTGCAAATTATGTTCCTGCTTCAAACCATACTGTGTTTTTAAACTTGCAAAACTATTTTCTTTGGTATGGAGGACCTTAACTAAATATATGTCCAAAAGGATTCTATGAATGCCCAACAGGAATTCAGAAACACAGTAAATAAATGTCATTCTGACATCTGTTCTGATCTCTGTTCTCATAGGCTCTCACATGAAACCCTGAGAGGGTAACTGTTGGTTAATCATATTTTCCAGGCCCAATGCCCTTTTAAAAATATTACATATTTTTTATATATTGACACTTGGACACAAAATTGGCACTCAACGAGTAGCTCTTAAGTAAATGAATTAAAAGAAGTGCAAGATACAAGATACCTGATCCCCGCTATCAAAGAGTTTATAAATCAGGTAGAGATGATGATATCTGAAACCAATTAAAAAATCTAAATTCCATTATATAGTGACATGTCAGGATAAGGGGAACAAATAATTTTTGTAGACATTCGGTAAGTGAAAGAGAAAGGCTTTGGAGATGAGAGGCTTGTGCTAGACCTTGTACGTGTGCTACTAGGAGCTTTCTGGGTTGAACATGTATTTAAAAATGCCCCTTTGATACTATAGTTCTGCCCTTCAGAAGCAAACTGCCTCTTTCACTTTAAAAGAGATCAGATCTTTGCAGTCCATTATGCATGCCAGAAAGAGACCATTTTATGTGAAGATGCACTTTTATTGCACTTTGCTCACTATTATATTGCAGTTAGCTGTTTATATCTGTCTCTGCAGTTAAGAGTGTAAGGTCCTTGAGGGAATGGACCTTATCTGTGTGGGCCCTGTATTTTCATACATACTTTGCAGACCCCATAAATGTTTGTTGAATAAACAAAGAGTGTATGCTCCTAATGGATGAGATGGGTCATATTATTCATTGTTTCATCATGTAAATTGAAATGAATTATTTCTTGAGATTGATCCTAGGAATATTTATTTTCTTCACTGATTCTCTTGCTACAGTTTATTTCACCATACAACAGGTACTTGAATATTCACCTTTCTCCAGCCCAGCAAAGTTATATTTTGATGACCTCAATTTTGACAGGTCTAATACTTCAGACCAGGTCTAATACAAGATTGACATATAGGCAACAGGCGATGAATGATAATGATAATTTTTGTGAAGTTATCCCATACATAAATTCTGTCTGAGTAATGTTTAAATGAATACTATTGCTCCCAAAAGTCATAAACTTGCCCCTAAACACACCTTGTTATAGAACACATATAGGAGCTCCTTGTAGAACATATTTGCCATTCTCACTCTCCAGACCTTCCTAATGTCTTCTAAGAATTTACTTTCTTTCTCTGTTAACCATTAGTTAAGAGAAAAAGTGGCTGGTATGGTATCTGGGGATAAATTGCCACATCCCATTTCCTTCTCTATGAGCAGGATTTCCAATTTCCAAGCCTGATGGGATCTCTCAACTGGAACAAGATCTACAGGTCTTTGATCTGGAAACAAAGAATAGAGAAGTCCTAAGAGATAACTGCTCAGGTGAGTAAGGAAGAATCAATCAGATGGAATTAGTCCAGTTGTTGAACCAAGTCATAACTCTTTTGGCAATCAAAATGAAGAACTCTGTCTGTATCCCAGAATGGAGAACTCCTTTCTTTTTCCCTTCGGTTTTGATGAACCCTTTGCATTTATTTTGTCCCTTAGCATCCACAGGTTGAACTAGGTCCGTGTTCAAGTTGCTTATTTATAATTCATTTGAACTATTTCTTATTTTCTCCTTTGAAACACCTTAATTGGTTATTTTCTTACTCTGCTGAAAGTACCTTCTCTTTCTACCATACCCTGAACCATTTGGATCCTACCTCACTGTTGCTATTCATGCCCTTATATCTGCTCTTGAGGTTTTGTGCCTGTGTTTTAGAGCAAATAAAGACTTATTCTTCTCTTATTCTAATAGTAACTAGATTATTTAGTTTTCTCCTCTCAGTTTTCTTTTTCTAAGTACAGTGTACAGATTACATTTGCATTTTCTATTTATATGTTGAATCAGATGCAGAAACCAGAGAAGAGAACAAGCTGTTGATTCCTAAGCAGAAAATTTCAGAAGTACATTCATGCAAAGCAAGAGTAGGAAGACTCAAAAAGGATATCACCCAAGTTCCTGAGACTAGAGAAGTGTATAAACCTGAGGACAGATTAGAAAGGCTTCAGGAAATCCTAAGGAAATTTCTCTTCCTGGAGAGAGAGTTTAGGCAAATAACAATCAGCAAGAAAACTTTCACCAGTGAGAACAATGAATGTAATGAACCTGAAAAAAGCTTCAGTCTGGAATCTACCCTTAATACAGACCAGAGAGATCTTAGAATACAGAACATTGATGACATTGATAAGTATGACATGAGCCTCAACCAGATTTCAGCTGCTGAGAAACACGAGCAAGTAAATCTAACACAGGATTTTCAGAGTGGTGAGTATAAGGGAAGCTTAATGGAGCTCTCCCACCTTACTAAATGTGAGAGCATTCCCACCACTGAGAAATCCTATAAATGTGATGCATGTGAGAAAATCTTCCATCAGAGCTCAGCCCTTTCTAGACATCAGAGAATTCATACTAGAGAGAAACCCTACAAATGTAAAGAATGTGAAAAATCTTTCAGTCAAAGCTCAAGTCTTAGTCGACATAAAAGAATACATAGTAGAGAAAAACCCTATAAATATGAAACATCTGATAAGTCCTGTGAATCATCTGATAAATCTTCTAGTCAGAGCTCAGGCATAATTCAGCATAAGAGGATTCACACTAGAGCAAAATCTTTTAAATGTAGCAATTGTGAAAGAGTCTTCAGTCGTAGTGTTCACCTTACTCAGCATCAGAGAATTCACAGAGAGATGCCCTGTAAGTGTACTGTATGTGGCAGTGACTTCTACCATACCTCATACCTTGTTGAACATCAGAAGGTTCACTGTGAAGAGAAAACCTATGAATACAATGAATGTGTGATGACCTTTATTAAACCTGAAGGAATTCGTCTCAGAGAAAAGCCCTATACATGTAATGAATGTGGAAAAGACTTCAGATTGAATTCCCATCTTATTCAGCATCAAAGAATTCATACAAGAGAGAAAACACATGAATGTAATGAGTGTGGAAAAGCTTTTAGTCAAACCTTATGCCTTATTGAGCATCACAAAATTCATAGGAAAGAGAAATCCTCTGAGTGTAACAATTATGAGGAAAGTTTTAATCATAGCCCAGATCTTGTCCTGCAACAAGAAGTCCTTACTAGAGAAAAAACCTTTGATTGTGATGCATGGGAAAAGAACCTCAGTCCAAGAGCACAACTTGTTCAACATCAAAGAATTCATACCAAAGAGAAACCTTATGAATGTATTGAACATGGGAAGACATTTAGTCAAGTTTAGGCCTCATTCAACATCTGAGAGTTCACACCAGAAATGTGTGTACTGAATGTGATAATACCTTCAGTCAGAGCTCAACCTTTATTCAGCATCAGAGAATCCACACCAGAGAGAAACCTTTTGAATGTAGGAGAGCTATTAGTGTTAAACTCTGGAAACCCATACCAATGAGAAAACCTATGAATATACTGAAGGTAAATGTTTCGTGCTATGTTTATACCTTAGTTATCATTGGAGAATTCGTACAGGCATAAAATTCCATCACTGTAATGAATGTGAAAAAACCTTCTTCAGTCAAAAAAACTACCTTGTTCACTATCAGATTCATTCCATGCAGAAAGCCTATGAATGTAATAAATGTGTGTGTGTGAAGATCAGTTTTATTTCAATCCTGATTCAACATCAAAGAATCCATACCCAAGAGAAGCCATTGAGTATAGGAGTTTGAGTCTTTTTCATCATCAGAATATCTATAACAGACCAGAATCAGATATAATTCAAATGGAAAAATTTACTGTCATATTTCTGGCTTTACTCAACATCAAAATACTGGAGAGAAAATTGTTGATTATTTGTATACAAAATCATTAATATATAGCCCCAATCTTTCATTGCAGAAGAATCTAGTCTGAAGAGTGACATGGTGAATGCAGTGCTGTTTTCTCATGGCATTCTTTTAATATAATACGTGTTGTAAGTAACTATGTATACTTTATTTATGAAATTCATTTAAGCTGTTTTTATTTTAACATGGCCTGTAAACACTTTTATTTTTCCTGAAATTGGTATGTATTGTTCACAGCTTCCCTAACATACTGTATTACATTAAGTTAAAACATATCAGTGTCTGGAAAGTATCTCATTTAGCTTTTTCTTCTGTTCTCAGTCCAAACTCTCTCCAAAACAGACTCTTAGCCCTGCTCTTTTCTGGGGACCATACTTCCTATTTGTTTCCAGCCACAACACTTGGATTTCTGTTGATTTCTGCATTTTCTTAAGCACCTTCAAATGATGGTTTCCTAGTTTTAATTTTTTCACTAGCAGGTATGCCATCCCTACTTGATGCTGCTGTACTGGTGTCTTTCCCTAAGTAAAGCATCTTCTTTTAAAAGAATCGGATTTCCACATCCTGTTCACCCATGAGTATGAAGGATCCTGGTTCCCCTGAGTTTATGGCAGGCAGCTAAACATTTTCAAGTGATGTCCAAGTTCTTAGCTGCCTTGTCTGCATCCACAGCCCACTAAAAAAGGATAAAGACATCAGGGAGCCAGCAAGACTCCGGGTGGTGTAGCTACATTCATTTAGCATCTACTCCGCATGCCTGAGTTTAGGATTACTTTATATACTTCCACTGAAGGCCAGCAAAATGCTTGGGTGTGCTTCTGATATGGCAAAACATAAAGAACATATACTAAAAGGCCAGAGAGCTTCATAAGGCAGAGAGCTCAGCCTTCCAACAAAGACATTGCCGTTTTTATGTAGTATCTCAAGAGAGTGGCAGTTCTCTTCCTGGTTTTATAAAATTTTAACTTGTTAAGATTGCTTCTTTATCTATTTGGATTTCCATGCCCAATCACCCCTCATCAATCCAGGACAGTATTTGAAGTGTGGGGGCTTTGTGTATAATTACTTATTAATTATCACTTTTTGCGTGTTTGTTTTAGTAGAGTCTACATGCCATATAAAACAACGTGATTTTCTTGATTGGTAAAAGTGATCACAGATGTTGGCTCCAGATTTCAGGGTCATCATAACACCTAGCAACAGTTCATAATTCCTAGATGATGTCAAAGCATTTTATTATATTTTTCCATCTTAAGCTTTTTAATATTTTGTGAATAAGATAAGTGTTATTTAAAAATTCTAGTTGTCATCCCTGCAATTGAGGCCTTCATAGTTCAGATCTTATCATAGCCATGAGGAATTCTTAACAAATATATAAAAATTTATTGCTTGCTTTATAAGCATTTTACGGCTAACCTCTAGGATAGTTCTACCACTATATTTTACCTCTTAGCCATCACCAAGCATAGGATCTAATCAGGGCAAGGTAGAGATTTAAATGAATTGATCTAAATGTAAAAGCAAATTAAAATGCATGTTTTTTTTCCCCATCAATGACTGTGTGTAATTTTATGTTTAGAGAATAATAGTCAACTCCAATGATTATGAAACAGGATTAAGTAATCCCTAAATAGCAGAATATATAAAAATCACATGTATGCATTTGGTTTAGCAATGTGCTTTTGTACCTCCACTGAATAAAGGTGTGTTTGATACTCTTGGGAATCTGTTTCAAATAAAATATGAAGGCCTTAACCAGAAACATTTAGAAATCTTGGAATCATCTTCCTGGCTGCAACTCAGTTCCTTCCAGAAACCTGCTTCACAACAAGAGTAGATGGTACACCTGTGTACTGATACTTGCTCTTCCACAGAACTCTTGAGGAATAAAGTCTGAATGTTTAGCATTTAAAGGGTTATTCGATTGGATGTTGTTGGTACACAAAATAAGAGTAAATCACTTGAGGTTTCAGTAGAACTAGGCAGAATGTGTTTTTTTTTAAAATAAACACATTAAAAAATTAGAAATCAAATATCTTTGAGGGCAAGTAACTTGCTACTTTAAGCTTGATGATAATTATTGGTCCAATATAATATGAGTTTGTGTTCTTAGTCATTTTAGTCTTGATATTCAGAGAGAAGAGATCTAATAGTTGAGGGACACCTAGTTTTATCTATCTTCTATTTGTCCACCCACCTACATGTACCTGTATATATGTACACGTTCAACCTTAATCCTCACAACAGCTCTCCAAGCGAACTAGCTTCATTTTACAGAGGAAGTATAGAGAGGTAAAAGAACTTGTTAGGGTCACACAGCAAGTTCAAAGTCAGGTCTGATTGACTCCAAAACTTTCCATCATCATGAAGCTGTTATTAGACACCAACCAGAGAAGTTTTCTTTGATTACTCTTCATTGTGTTACAGCCCAGTGATTCACTATTACCAGCCTGCAACTGATCCTAAATGCTCCCAGAGCTCTCTGAGATACTAGGAGATAATATTCCAATGTCTTTTGGGAGCTAGTCAGAGACCTTCCCTACTTGAAATAGGCTTAGACAATTTTGACAATGTCAGGCCACAGAGCAAAGCTCCCAAATTCCTATCTCCTGCTAAGCCATCCTACTCTCATCACTAGATTTACATTTCTATTTCTTTTCCTTTTAAAAAACTTTTTTTTGTTTTTAGAGGGGGGAAGGGAGGAAGAAAGAGAGGGAGAGAAACATCAATGTGTGATTACCTCTCAAGCGCCCCCTACTGGGGACCTGGCCTGCAACCCAGGCATGTACCCAGATTGGGAATTGAACCTGCGACTGATTTGCAGGCCAGTGCTCAGTCCACTGAGCCACACCAGCCAGGGCTACATTTCCATTTTTCAGTGTCTAAACATGCTCATAATTTTTGCTGCCAACTGGAACTTGCTGGTGGGCATGTATTCTTACCAAAATTTACTGTCACCTCTGGTTATGTTATAGCACTGGAGCACAGCAGGTATTGGGAAAATCAAGTTTGATTGCTAGGTTTTGCCCTTAGTAAGAGTATCTGGAGACTGGAGGGATATGGGGTTTGCTGGTAGAGGAGCACGGCGAGTATCTGAAGCAAGACAGCATGCCAACAGGCGTGCAGATGAAAGAGTATGGCATTTTCAGGGTAATAAATGAGCTCTCTGGAGAAATGCCTCACCCTAAGAAATATATGGGGGAAACTGATGAAGCTTAAGAGTGAAGTTCAAGAGACTCCTGGGGTGTCATCTCAGCAAAGTGTGATGGGATTCTCACATCTAGAAATGTAACCTCATCCATCCCTTCATTCAATACTACAATTGCCCGGATCTGTGATATTCAGTGCCAGCCAAAGAATACAGTTAACCTAATCAAATGAATGAAGCCATCCACTGAGTAAGACAGATTAGTTGTCCAAGCAATAGCTTTGGAATTAGACATATCTATGTTTGAACTTGACTGTTTACTAGCTCTGTGACTTTGGAAATATTAAGCTTTTCTAGTTTTCTTGTCTATACAATATGGTTAATAACAGCATGAATATTAAAGAGATAATGTAAAAGGTGCTGGTCATGTAGTAAGTGCCAAAACTTTATTAATATAAATACTACTTTGAAACCAATACAAATAGAAGATAGATGTTTAGATAGAAGTAAAATCTAAAGAGGGAATTAATGAGCAAGCATTTAACAGTGCAGAACTAGCATTGTCCAGGGTGGGAGGCCCTGGGTTTGGAGAATTTACCGGTAGATATGAGTAGAGAAATCATCAGGCATCCTGGGCTGTGGCAGAAACTGCCTCCTGACAGGCACTCCCTGTTGGAGTCAGCAAACTGATATCTGTCTCTTCTAAAATTTGTATCATATGACATCACGTTTTCAAAATACAGTGCATGAAGGGAAACATTGTTTAATCCAAGACTGTAAGAATGATTTCAATCAAATCAGATGGTGCCCTGTACAAATTAACAAGAAAATAATGCTGGAGTTTTTTATTTTGCTGATGCATCTTATTCACTCTTCACTTTTAGAAAATGGTTAACCTCTTGTATTTCATTCATGTTTATAAAATATATAACCTGGGAAAAATTACAAGTGTCTGTTTTTCTTTTCTGTGGTTGCACATACAAGTGTCCACCCAGTCTTTCTCATTGTCCCTCCTGTGTCCAGTTAGACAAACCAGACTCTGATTTGAACAGACCAGGATTCAAATGCTGCCTCTAGTTGCTTACTAACTGCAGCTTCTGGCTTGTGAGATAGTAAAAAGTACTAAATTCATGGGATTGTTGTGAAGATTAATGAGATAATGGCAGCCTAAATGCTCTACAACTGGTAGCTGTTATTTCTGAGTTTAGCAGGAATCTATCCTTGTTATAAACAACTCACTTTAACCTTTTTTTCCTGCTTCACCGTATCAAATGTGCCTCTGGCAAATCTGTACTGCAGGCGCAATAGGGTCTTTGGATCTTGGCTTTTCTTCCTCATGTTGTTGGTACTAATATGCTCCTTCTGCTTGTTTATATACCCCAGGCAAAACTGGGAGGGGCTGGGTTGAAGCGACAAAGGGAGAGGAGGACTGGGTGGACTGAGGGCCTAGATAACCTGAATTTGGGCCCAGTGGGTCAACCTCACCTGTGATTTTGAAGAACAGGTGAGGTGGGTGGTAAAACTAAGAGTCAAGAGGAGGAGGCAAATGGGGTGCACACAGCGACGGAGAGGATGAGAAGGAAGGAAAAAACAGATTTAGATCCTTGGTCCACTTAGGCGATAAAGGGCATATAGAGAAATCTGTCCTATCCTCCTATAACCCTTCCTGGGGTAGGGACAAACACCGAGGTGGGTCCCCACCCCTATGCTGTTCTGGATCAGCTTCCCAGCAGCCCCTGGAGAACCAGTGATCGAGATTAGACCTCCAAGCTGCCTAGATGGGACCCGGAAGTGCACACCGAGGATCCCGACTTTCCAGACCTCCCCCAGGCGGGCGAAATCGCCAACACTGTGGAGTGCATGGATCGGTTTGAGCGAGTGAGTATAGGGGTTCAGCGACCCCGGGCTCTAGAAAGAGAGTGGGGCGGCACTCGCCATCGCGGTGGCAAGCTCCGACTGCAGCAGAGGGCTCGGAGTGGGAGGCGGGGGCCCCCTTGAGATTGGGGTGGGGCCGCAGAAACCTGCTGGGTCCCGCCGGGGCTGGCGCAGCGCCTGGGCCCGCAGGCTGCAGGCTCCCTCCGGGTGCTGCGGGTCTGGTGGCCTGCTCACGGCAGGACCCCTCTGGCCTGGAGAGAGAATGAAGCTTCTCAGATCTCCTAGACTGAGAGTCTCTGCTGGGAAAGCTTCACCTACTGTTTTCCCTATATCTGACACGTTCTCCCACCCTTTCCTGAAGTGACTGCCCATCCCTTGTGTCGTGTTCTGAAGAATTTTTAGAGAAGTTTTGGCCTTGGAGCAGCGCCGGGAATTGGATTCAGCCCATGGAGAAGCTGCCTGAGCAGATATCTCTGAAGTCCCTGTTTCCGTCCCCTGAGCAGGAGCGTCGAAAGAGCAAGGGTGAGGAGCTGACCTAACTGGCTTTCTTTGTCTGAACTGTTCTAACCGCGGCCTCAGATCAGATAGACACGATTAATGTTACACTTAGAATTGTCCTGGCGCAAGACAACTGACTTTATTATTATTATTATTATTACCTAAAACTCTACTGCATGTAAATGAAGCCTATAACTAATGTTTCCTCTCTGACTGTGCTGAGCAAACCTGCAGGAGCGCTGTCATAGTACTGCCTTGAGAAGCTGTCATTCCAGCACCTGCTAACTTGCTCGGTCTTTGGAGAAGCTCAGTGAATGTCGTGTGGATAAATAAGTGAATGAACCTAGCAAAGTTTATCTCATACCCCAATACCAGGAAAAGAGTGGAATCCGCCCAAGCCCTCTTTCACCATTAGGGAAGATACATTTTCCACTCAAGGTATAAACTGCAAGAGGGTGCCTGCCTATGGAATACAGTAGACCAGTCAGCCCCCTGCTGATGGAAAATGAAGTTAAACTGTAAATATCCACATTTTAATATCAATCTTTCATCTCACCAGTTTTCTAGTGTATGTCTGGCCATTTAAAAAAAATGGACTTGATGATTTAATTGGGAGATGAAGGTTTAGATCATATACATCATGGACTTTGAGATGGCTTATGTTTGGGGAGATTTTCTTTCACACATGTAGTCTTCTGATGATGCTTTCAGGCTAATATTTCATTCAACAAGTATTTATTTAGTTATTATTATAAAGTACTGAGACTAACTTGAAAGAAAATCCCTAACCACCCATGAGCTTAGTGTTGAGTTGGAATAGTTAACTATGAGAGGCTGTAGGACAATAAACAGTGTAAAGTCCACAGGAGGAGATCCCTGTGAACTGGATAGTAGCCCTGGAACCCTTAGAAAGTCATGAGTTTCACCTCAGAAGAATTTAGAGTAAGAAAGGAGTCAGTTTTGATGAGAGAGGAGAGAATAGATCCTTACCACAGATTCTTTGCTGCTAGTTTTTGTAAGAAACCAAGTGCCCATATCCATCTTCCTGAATACTCATTATTCATATTTTGAGTTCTCTGCAGTAGTCTCAACCCAACTTTAAAGCCTTACCTCAATATTCCCCAAGACAGACTCAGCAAGAGTGGTGCGTCTGCATGAAGTAATGCAGAAGGCACTTTGCGCTACCCACTGTTGTACATTTGTGTCCTTTTACTCACATGCCTTGCTGTTTCGTACATTCTCTGCCTGTCCAACCCCACACATCTCAAGATCCCATGTGTGAAGACTCAGTGCAGGATAGTCTCTTTCGTGGAGCTTCTGAAACAGGCTGGGACTGTGAAGAGGGAAACAATCAGATGCAAGAGACATTTACATGGGACCTTGTGAGACTTGGTGGCTGACTGAGCAGCAGAGGGAAGTTGGCTACAATTGCCTTTGTTCCCTTCACTGTTATACCTGTTTAAAAAAATCTTCACCAGTTGCTAATATCTTTGTAATTGCCATTCACTTCTCAACACAGAGTTCTGCTTCTGTTCCATCGAAACTGATTATATCCAGGCTGCCAGGCTTAACTAATGAACCCACTGAACAAATTTATTTCAGCCCTAATTTTTTGACCCCTTATTCTTTTTTTTTATGATCACTTTTCCCTGTAACTCTTGTTCTTTGGTTTTGGAAGCACCATTTTCTCCTGGTTTGCCTCTTGCCTTCTCAGGACCTTTACCACTCCTATTTCTCCACCTGTTCCTTAAACATTGATTTTCCCAAGACTGTTCTCAGCCCTCTTCTCTTTTCACTCCTGTAGGGGATCCTATCTCCTTCCATGACTTTAGCTACCACTGTGTGCTCCTCTTCCAACTGATGCCTGAGTACTAGGTGGTCATAGGTTCATTTCTGAGCTCATCCTTTTCTGCCATATCCTATCTCCCTAATTTCCTCTGACTGCCTTGGTTAATTTTAGTAACTCTTTTTCCAAGGAAGAAAACTTGTAGTCATCCTCTACTGTTCTTCCCTTCATATTCAATTATTAAATCCTATTAACTTTTCCTCAGAAAGACCTGATTCTGTTACTCTCACTGCCACTGCCTCATTCTAGGCGCATTATATTTTTACTGGGTTGTTGAAGCAGTCCTATGCTGTTGGTCATTTCTCTCACTCTAGGCTCTCCATACAGCTGCCAGAATACACTTTTCTGGAAAAAGTCTAATCATATCATTCTCTGCCTATAGGATAGAGTAAAATCCTGAGTGTGGCTTATATGTCTCTTCATTACATGGCTTTACACTATTTTTCTGCCATGTCTTCTGTGTATATTTCAGTCACATTGAAATTTTTTTCACTACACCTTAAATTTAGTATTCCCTTTTAGGTTTCTGAGCCTTAGCATATATAGTTATGTTTGCCTGCCATGCACTTTACCTTGTCGATCCTGGTCATACTTCAAGACCTAGCTCAACATCATTCTTTGAGGATGCCATACCCAACTTACCTAGGTAGAGGTTGTCATTCCTAATTTTGTGCTTTGAAGCACTTTGGTCATCTACATCTATTTTAATACCTACACTAGTATCTTGCACATAGTAAGTGGTTCTTACGTTTGTTGATTGGTGAAAATCAAACAGGAAATACCTTAGTTTGCTAGTGCTGCTGTAACAAATTACCACAACTGTGTAACTTAAAACAACCAAACTGTATTCTGTCACAGTCATGGAGACTAGAAGTCTGTGAGGGTCAAAATCCCTCTAAAGGCTCTAGGGAAGAATCTTTCTGTGACTGTGAGCTTCTGGTGGCTCCCAGCAACCCTTGGTGCTCCTTCACTTGTAGTTGCATCATTCCAATCTCTATCTCCAGGCCTTCTTCCCTGTGCATTTCTGTGTCTGAATCTGCCTCTCCTTTATCTTGTAAAGATACTGTCATAGGATTTAGGACCCACCCACATCCATTATGCCTTCATCTTAACTAATTACCTCTGCAAAGACCCTATTTCCAAATAAAGTCCTATTTTGAGGTTCCAGGTGGACATGTGTTTGGGGGGGGGGCATTAAAATATTGCTCATTTCTTCTGCTATTAGAAGTCAGTGTATCTGGGATCATACAGACTTTCTAAAGAAATTTTATGTTTTTATTTTAGAGAGAAGGAGAAAGAGGGAGAGAAACATCAATGTGAGAGAGAAACATTGATCAATTGCCTCTTGCATGCACCTTATCTGGGGACTGAACCCACAACTCAGGCATGTGCCTGAACTGGAAGTGAACTGGCGACCTTTTGCTTTGTGTGATGACGCCCAACCAACTGAGCCACACCACTCAGGGCTGCGATCATACAGTTTTGTGGTTAACCTATTTGAAGAACTCCATAGATTTGCTCCTCCATTTATTTGCCTGTTATTTCAGGAAGCAGCTGCTCTTGGATTTCTCTGCCTCTGTCTCAGACTGACCCCTGTCTGCCGAGGAGGGCTGTGCCATGGCAGGGGGTTCTGCCGTGAGGGGATATGCCTCCCTGAATTCTGTTTTTGTCTCAGTCCTGCAGAGTTTTTATAAATGATCTATTTGGGACCCTCAGTGATTTATAGATTCTTCTGTGGATGGAGTAGAACCTCCTTTTAATGGATTGCTGGGAAATAATGAGGAGCACTTTTAAGCACCAAATACATGCAGTTCTTTATGTAGTCCTGCGGTTGGAGAAAAAGAAATGGAAGACATCTTTTACTCTGATCCTCTCAATGTAAACTGAGGGGAACACACAAAACTAAAACTATTTCTAAGGTCCAGAGATAATGGGGTTAATTAAATGCCATGAGGGATACAGGAACTGTATGCCTTAGAAATTCCAAGGAAAGAAACCCAGTCCATCTTGGGGCTGGAGCAGGATGTTTCACAAAGGGCCTTTGAGCTGAGTCTTGAAGGATGAATAGGATTTTGATAGGTGAGGTTGAAAGAGACAAGGAAATGCTTGGGGATAAATGGTCGAGAGACATTAGTTCAGATTAGCTTTAGCGTAGAGAAGATGTGATGGGGATGAGATTTTAAGGTAGAGTGGAGTGAGGTGGTGTAAAATGAATGCCAGACCAGAGTTCAGATTTCATAGGCAGAGTGATTGAGACTTGTTAGCTTTTAACAGCTGATTGTTGTCTATCAAGATAGAGAATCTGATTTGTTTAGGGAGGTGGGGAGCGCTTAGGATCTGACTTCAGGACATTAACAGTGATAACAGACACAACAGTACTGTTTACTGAATGGATGTAGGGCAGCAAAGGGAGTCATTGTTACCCCTTCTTTTTAAAATATATTTTTAAATTTTTCTTGATTTTGGAGAGAGAGAAACATCGATTTGTTGTTCCACTTATCTATGCATTCATTAGTTGCTTGTATATGTGCCCTGACCAGAGATCAAACCTGCAACCTTGGCATATTGGGACGACACTCTAACCAGCTGAGCAACCCAGTTAGGGCCTCCCCTTCTCTTTTAATTTTGAAAAATGTTA
This sequence comes from Mormoops blainvillei, assembly GCA_004026545.1. Lineage (NCBI taxonomy): Eukaryota > Metazoa > Chordata > Mammalia > Chiroptera > Mormoopidae > Mormoops > Mormoops blainvillei. The sequence continues at coordinate 67,704 of PVJD01003942.1, read as the reverse complement.
AAGCTACAGGTAAGTTGCAAGAATATTATACCAAATACTCATACACCAGAAGGAGGAGTGGATTTGGGGCTGGTACGGGAGCCACATGGAAATGTCTTTAGATTATTGGAGATGCCATAGCTGGCTTACAGATACCCCCCTCTCAGTAGATGGGAATGTCACTTCTCTAGCTCTTCAACCCAGAGGGAAATCTTTGTTTCTTTCATATCCATATCCATTAGTCAGTAATCTTGTTGATGAGACCATCAGCATTTTCCCACAATCCAGGTACTTCTTACTAGCTCCTCTGCCACAAGATCCGTCTAAGCCACCATCATCTCTCTCACATGGATTATTAAAATAGCCCCCTGGCTGGTTGTCCTGCCTCTGCTGTTACCTCCCAGTAGCCTCTGTTCAACATAGCAGTTAGCATAATCCTGCTGAAATGTTAGATCTTATCTTCCTTCGGTCAGAACCATTCAGTGTCCCCTAGTCGCAGTCAGTCAACGCAGATCTCTTACTGTGGCCTATAGGGTCCTATTCTCGTGCATCCCCTTTTTATGTCTCTGACCTCATTTCTTACTGCTGTCCCCTTTGCCCATTCCGCTCCAGTCACACTTGCCCTCCTTGAACATCCAGGGCCTTTGCACTTGCTATTCTTTCTATGTGTAATACTTCTTAGATACCCTTATCTACTTCAAGTCTTTGCTTAAATGTCATTTTCTTAGACAGTGTTATTTAAAATTGCATTTCTTCTGCCCAGTCATTCCACCTGGCACTCTAATCCTTGTTTCTTGCTTTTTTCCCTACAGCACTTTTTATCACCTTCTAATAGTATGTAATTGACATTGTTTATTATCCATCTCCCTTACTAAAATGAAAGATCGTAGAGGGTAGGATTTTTGTCTGTTTTGTTCACTGATACATGTCAGAGCCTGGAATGGTATGTGGCATATTGTGGGTGCTCAGTAAATGTACTGAGTGAATGTGAATGAGTGAAGTGCCACATGACTTGTAGAGATGAGACGTATTTCAGGAGTTATAGGAGAAGGATCACCTTCAGTTTCATGGAGAAGGTGATATTGAACAGGACTTGAAAGGAGTAAGAATTACATTTTTAAATATGTCCAGCAGGCTGTCAAATTTCTGACAGTAGGCACATCCTCTAGAATGTCTAAGCCTTCACATATTGTGATAGAGAATGGACAGAGTGGTTCAACAGATAGTAGAAGAGGCTTTGTGTAGGGGAGAAGATCAGAATGAGACCAGAAGGACAGGCTGGGGCCAGGTCAGGGAGTCATAGCAGAAGCTTTCATTTTCCTGTTTGCCTAAGCCAAGTACAGAGGGCAATTATAAAGTATTCCAGGTCCAAGTGGAGGCATCCCAAGGTTACTGCCCTTTCACTTGAGGTACTGATGGAGGTTCCATTCGTTCTCTTTTCTTATGTTTCATCCTAATTAAGGAATCCAGTTTTGAAGGGCTTCTAAGTTTAGGTGCCCCAAGCCCTGTGGGACAGATTTGGCAGATTTAGAAAGCTCTAGAGTTATGCTGTCCAGTAAGGTAGCCACTAGCCACAAATGGCTAACTAAACTTAAATTAATTACAATTACAGTGAAGAGTTCAGCTCCTCAGTTGCACTAGCCACCTTTCAAATGCCCATTAGGCACTGTTGAGTACAGTATTGGACAGCACAGAAGTGGGAAGTTTCCATAACCGCAGAAAGTTCTGTTGGATTGTGCTACTCCAGGAATTAGCAAGTGACTTGAGTTCATTATGGTACCTTGCTAAAAAGAATTGACCTGCTAGTATTTAGGCCTGATCGATGTCTTTATCAGTCTTTAGGTACTGTACTTGTCAGACATAGTCCCTCTTCCCAGGAGCTTGCAATCTGCCTGACACATAAGGTAAGCACATGTGCAGGGAGATGTGAAAACATTTAACCACTCACACCTATTAGAATGGCTATCATCCAAAGACAAAAGATAACAATTATGGGTGAGGAATGGGAACCCTGTGCACTATTGGTAAATTGGTATAGTCATTATAGAAAATGGTATGAAGATTCCTCAGAAAATTAAAAATGCAACTACCATATGATCCAGCAATTCCACTTTTGGATATTTATCTGAAGAAAACAAAACATTATCTTAAAAAGCTATCTGCACCACCATGTTCATTGCAGCATTATTTATAATAACCAGACATGGAAACAGCCCAAAGAAAACGTGGTATATGTATATAATGGAATGTCACTCAGCCATAAATAAGAGGGAAGTCCTTCCATTTGTGACAACATGAATAGACCTCGAGGGCATTATACTCATTGAAAGAGTCAGAGAAAGGCAAATACTGTATGATCTTACTTGTATGTGGAATCTAAAAAAATCTAAACTCAAAGATACGAGAATAGATTAGGTTGGTGGTTGCTAGAGGTGAGGTGTGGTAGCTGGGGGAATTGGATGAAAGTGGTCAAAAGGTACAGACTTCAGCTATAAGGTAAATAAGTCCTGGTGATGTAATGTGCAATGTGGTGTATATTGTTAACGACACCATATTGAATATTTGAAAGTTCCTAAGAGAGTAGATCTTAAAAGTTCTTATCACAGGAAAAAGACTGTAAAACGCCCCCCCCCCCCACCCAGATCCAAATTGAACATGCAGAAGATGAGGGCATATCTGGAGGCAGAATAAATGTAAATATGGTTCTGTGATGATATCATGAATAACTATTAAGTTCCTTAAAGGAGTGACCATTATCTAATAAAGCCAGGGCTGCATGTGTTTTAGGCTTTCACTGCTGATGGACATGCTGCATTGCAAACTCCTCAGCACCACCCATCTTTCAGAAAGATCCCTCTAAGCAGAGGACCTGCCTTTTCCAGTATCAGTGTGAAACAACTTCACTAGCTTCAGTAAGCCCTACTTAATGAGTAAAACTTATTTGTATTAAAGTAAACAAGATGTTTTCTACATGTCTCCCTTAGATACAGCCAGGGTACAGACTTTATTTTTGTATATTCTCTTAAGAGTTGAAGTGGATTTGGAAATGTTTCTCTATACTATGCTTCGTATTTTAAACAGCTTTTCCTCCTATTCTTCCTCCACCTGCCTTTATCAGATCCTCCCAATTTGTGCTGTTTCTAAAAGGTACATATATGTCCTGAGTGTGTCATGAGTGAGCATGTGAGCATTTGTGTGTAGAGAGAGACTCTCAACAGGAGTGAAGAAGGTGCTAGGGTATGGTTAGGTGAAGGGAGTCTTCTCTCCTCCAGCAGAGACAATTCATATGGCCAGGGTACCATGTGGACAGAACCTCTGAGATGACGCTCTGCTGTTCTGTTTATCTATGCGCTCCCTGCCCCTCCTCACACATATTCCCAAACATCACCCATCCTATGATTTGACATATCACACTTCCCTCAAACTCTGCTTTTCTTTTCTGTTAATCCCAGTATATCTGAAATATACTAACTATAGAAATTCTAACTTTCTCCAAATCTGCTCAACTTGTATCAGTCTTTTCCCTATATTGCAAGGCCATTTTTTAAAAACTTTTTTTTGAGTCAAATACTTCTGGAATACTTTGATCATCCTGTTTCCCACCAGAAGTGTTTCTTGTTACATTTACCTTTTTTATATTTTCTATCAGATGGTGAGACCTGGACTGAGGATCAATTAATTATAAAGCAGAAAATTCTTGCAGTAGGGGTACGACTGCATGAAGGAGATGAATGTGAACAAAACAAACACGAGGGAGCCTTTGAATATGGACAAAACTTCGGAAATACCACAAACTTTATCCAATAGTCACAAACCCTTACTGAAGAGAAATTTCAAATCTGTAATATATGTGGGAGTATTTTCAGGCAGAATTTATACCGTATTCAGCATGAAAAACTCCTCATGCAAGAGAAATCTGATGAGTGTTATGATTGTGGAAAAGCCTTTGGCCACTCAAAACTTATGCAGCATCAGAGAATACATACTGAAGAGAAACCCTATGAAGGTGGTGAGTGCCGGAAAACCTCCTGGCGCAGTTCACACCTTATCCAGCATCACAACACACAGGAGCGGTGCCTTATATGTATAATGAGTGTGGAAAAGTGTTTGGTCGGAGTTCAAGTTTTATTTGACATCAGAGAATCCACACTAGGAAGAAACCCTATGAATGTACTGAATGTGGGAAGGCCTCTAGTCAGAGCTCAGATCTAATAGAACATCAGCGAGTTCACACCAGAGACCATATGAATGCAGTAACTGTGGGAAAATTTACAGTCGTAATTCGCACCTTATTGAATATCAGAGAGTCCATACAGGGGAGGTTCCATATGATTGTAATGTGTGGGAAATCTTTTAGTAGGAGTTCATTCCTTATTAAATATCACAGAATTCACATTGGAGAGAGACCCTATGAATGTAGTGAGCATGGGAAGGCCTTTAGTCGGAACTCCCACCTTATTCAGCATCGGAAAACTCACAGTAGTGTCAAACTTTCTGAATATGAAGAAGGTGGGAAAACCTTCAAGTGTAATTCATACCTTATTGATCATCTGGGAATTCATGCAAGGGAGAAACTGAATGAAATGAAGGTGATATTACCTTTGGTTGCAGTTCAGTTCCAGCTGAACATCAGGGAACTCACACTGGGGAGCAGTGAGTGTGGACGGCCTTTAGGCCTAGTTCAGCTCTTATTTATATTAAGAACTGAAAGTCCACATAGTAGATAGATTTCATAGGTGTGTTCAGTGTTTGAAAACCTTTAGATTGAGTGCCTGCCTTATTCAGCATCAGCAGGTTCACTTTGGAGGAATGATGGATGTGGGAAAAACCCAGCTGTATATTGGAGAAGGGCACAGAAGGGGCACTTTAAAAAGCTGATGACTAAAGTGGACCCTTAGTACTAGTTTCATTTGATTCTGAGGATCTCCGTCTGTTGGAGATTCTGTGGTGTGCTTTTCAAATCTCCAAAGTCATCTTCTAAAAATGAAATGAGTTAGGTCTATTTCAGGGTAGAAAGAATCAAGGAGTTTTGGATTCAGACTCATAGATCAGGAAAGCAATAGGTGACCTTTGAACCCAATCATTTTTCTTCTCTCCCATCTGTCCTGTTTGTAACTGCAGATAGAAATGGCACTTGGGTCTTCTTGGGACAGTATTTTACTCCCCACTGTTCTACAGACTGCCAAATCTCTTTGTTTAATGTGACATAAATGTACTTAATAAATGTGCACATTTTCCAAGCCAAATACTTTCTCGGTATGACATGTCATGGCTTTGTTATGTGTCAGCTTAGGAATTCTGAGTTTGCCAGAATTCCTTTTCTTGGATGTGTCAGTTCATGTGGGCTGTAGGAGATTGTTGGGAGAATCGGAGGGCAGAAGAAAAGCAGCAGTTATTTCATAGTTTGCACTCATTGTTGCTGACCTGTTGACTCACCTCAGCAGCCGGGCCAGGTGTGTGTGTGTGCACGTGTCCTCGTGGCTCAGCTTCTCTGACTGAGACCTAGTGACTCACATGCTTACTGTCCTTATGAGAAATACATATTTGTTTCATATTTGAATGGAAACAAATAATGAACTTCTGGCTGTTTTTTTAAAAAGACAACCAATAATTTTCAAGATTTCCTATCAGAGAAAGCTACTGTGCAAACTCCTTTATAACAAAAATTCCATTATATTCTTTGGCAGAGTTTCACCGTCAGGTAATTGCTGGGAAAAAGTTTGCAAAGCAGTTGACTAGTGTGATACTTAATTGACTGATAAAACTAGAAAAAAAAAGTGTTTGAGCACCTATTTTCCATGACTATTTTAATCATTAAAAGAAGTTCCAAATGTACCTCTATTTAGGTAGTACATTGTTAAGTTTATTCTAGGTATCTGAAATAACTGCTTTGTCGTAAATGCTTATTTTTGATGTAAAACAACCAGATTATTTTTCCTCCAGTAGTCTGGATTAGTGATTATCTTAAACAAGAAAATTATAGTTACATTGTGGACACTTGAAATTGAAAGTTGCCTCTCTCTCATAGCTTCCATGCCTAATCTGTTGCTGTGTACCCAGTAAGTGTTCAGTGGTTGGTTAGGGAATGTATCTGTTTACTGGAAACCAAGGTCTTCTTGTTCGCCTCAACTCTCTTCTTTGCGCTCCTCCACCTTCTGTCCTTTGCCATTCTTACAGGTGGTTATTGACATTAAATAAGGGTCACCTGGCTCTGAGGAACCCCTTGCTATCTGGATGTCTGAGTATGACCTTACACCACCTGAGGCCAGAGCTGAGCTCTGAGCCACTTACTTCACTCGGCGTGGGTCCTTCCCCTCATACCACAGAAAGAGCCCTTCCTCCTGTGGAGCCTAAGAAGCTTCAGGGATGAGACAGGGCTTAGAGTTGGGTGTGAAGGCTGGAAAGGATTCTGATGGGCAGAGAAGCATAGCAGGGAATGACACTAGGACAAGGTGAATGTACAGGGTCATGTGCCCGGCTTCAAGGGCAGAGATGCCTGTGGAGGCTGGGAAAGGAGAGAAAACACTTTGTCTAGCAGAGGGGCTCTGGTTCTTCGGGCACTAGTATCAATAGTGAACGGACTAGTTCACTAACATTTTAGTGCTCAGGTGAACATGAGAGCAACCAACCCATTCCAGTTTGCCAGAACTTTCTCAATCATAGCATTGAAAGTCCCACATCCTGAAAATGCTCAGTCTGCAAACCAAGACATTTGTTCACCCGAATGCATAGTGATACCATCTCCTAACCCCCTCATGGCTCCTAGCTGCAACAAGGCATAGTAGAGCAGTAATTCTCACCTTAGGTTGCATACTGGAATCACTGGGTTCCAATCTCAGAGATTCTATGTATTTGCTGTGGGGTATAGCCTGGATATTGGGATTTTGTAAATCCCCAGGTAATTTTAATGTGCAACCAAGATTGAGAATCTATACAATAGAGGGTATCAGTGCTTCATAGGTGCTGAGAGATAACGACACAGAGACCACGTAGGATCTGGTGGCTTAGTCGTTGAGGGCTTGCAAGAGGGCTGGGCTGGGAGTATAGAGAGCATTAGGCCTATGTGAAAGGAGAGCGGGTACTCCAGGCTGGCAGGAAGGAGCAGTGGGAGGGGCCCATTGCATTGGGGGTGAAGGCAGCTATCGGGTGGATTCCCTGAGGGCAGTAAGCTGGGACTCTTGGGCAGGGGCCTGCTCATTTCTCCGTAAAACTCCAGTTTGGGCAACTCTGGGCTCTAGAACTAAGGGCAAACTTAGAGCTCTGAACTAGGGAAGCCCAGAGCCAGGGGGAAGTCAGAACCCTAGGGACTCCAGCCCCAACTCATGGTACTCCACCCACGTTTCCAGCAGGCAGTTCCCTCTTTCCTCGCCTGGGAAAATATGAAAATGCTTCCAGAGAAGGCTATAACCAAAACTAGTACACACATTCTAAAATTTCCAGTCCTAGGAGGGGCTGGCCTGGCAGTCCCTAGCTATACCTTGTGAACAGCCTTGAATCTACATGGGTGAGAGGCGCCTCCTTTGCTCTGGCTAAAGAGGTAGGAGTCTTTGGGCAAAGGGGAAATAGGAGACGAGAGATGAATTTTAGCACTAGCACCCAAATGTGACTGCTCTTATCCCATCAAATGGTCCTCAAGATGAAATCCTGCAAGACCTTTCACATCCTAGTTCTGTCCACCAAATTCTTCAGCTCTCTTGTAGCCACTCTTCCCAGACATTTTGAAATTCCTTGGGTTCTTGAACACAGTATTTTTCAGCTGTAGGTCAAAAGCCAATAGTGGGTTATAGAATTAATTTATTGTAATGAGTTGCAGTCGGCACTAGGGGTAAAGGAAAAAGAAGGAGGGTTAGAATGGAATTAAAAACATCCGTGTGCATTGCATATAACAGGAAATTGAGACTTTTGTTCTGTGTGTGGGCACACAAGCTTGCAACATACAGTCCTTCTTGCTGTAGAGTAGGTGAAAACCTCTGCACAGTGCAGTCCCTTTTGGGAGTAAGATTCTGTCTAAATCACACCTTCTTGGCAGTCCTTGGACCGAATTTTTGTTGCTCTGCCATTCCTGTAGTATGCTGTACTTCCTTTGTGCACTGATCACACTTAAAAAAAATGATTTATTCATTTGCTGTCTTCTGTGCTAGATTGCAAGCTCCATAAGGCAGGGACTGTATGCACCTAACATTGTATCTGTTATTAGAGAAAGCACTTAAATCAAGCTGCTGACTGATAAACCTGAGTTTAGGTTCTAGCTGAGCTGTGTGTGTGTGTGTGTGTGTGTGTGTGTGTGTGTGTGTGTGTTCGTGTTCTTAGACAAGTTCTTTTTATTTTTTCCAACGTTTTATCTGAAAGATTTCAATATACAGACAAGTTGAAAGAATAGTATAATGAGCATCCTATATACGCTCCACTTGAATGAACAACTATAAATTCTTCCATATTTGCTTATCTATATACTTTTTTTTCTGAATCATTTGGAGGTAACCTTGGATATAACCTTCACCCCTAGACACTATGGCATGGTTCTCCTAAGATTATGATTATTCTCCTACATATCACAATACTATTAGCATACGTAAGAAAATGAGTATAATTCCACGATATCATCTAAAGTGTAGTACATCTTCATATTTTTCCCAGCAGCCCCAAGAATGTGTTTTATACCGCTTTTATTTCAAATCAAAATAAAGTCAGAGGTCATATATTGCATTTGGTTTTGTCTCCTTAGTTTCTTTTAATCTAGAACAGTTCCTCCACCTTTAAAAAAAAATGACATTGACTTTTGGAGGAGTCAAGAATAGCTCTCCTTTAGAATTTTTCAGAAAACTGACTTCTGTTTTCTGTGGTGGTGGTGAACTCCCTCCTCAGCTTCCTATAGCTCCTCTAAACTGGAACAAGTTTTAGAGGATTGATTAAAGATTTTTGGCAAGAATATCTCTTTATTCTCTATCTCCTCTGGAGGCACGTGATGTCAGATTATTCTACCCTATGTAGTGCTGTGTGTCCACTTGCTTACGATCTATCCTGTGTAAAGATATATTTTCTTTTTGCCATTAGTAAGTAATTTGCGAAAATGATAAACTCCAATACAGTGTGAAGAATCTGTTCCTCTGCAGCCTAATGTTTTTAGCAGTCATCCATGACCTTTTAGCAACCTCCATGATGATTTGGGCAAGCTCTTAACCTGAGACTTAGTTTGTTAATCTGCAATACGGCAATAATAATGCCTGTCATTTTTGTATTTGATGTGTAATGGCATTGAAAAGTAATGTGTAAAAGTGCATATGAAAATGCTGTCATGGTCTGCCATCATTTCTCCCTTTCTCTGAGAACACTATCCCCTTTCCTTTAAGGAAGTTCTCCCTACTGTGCTCCAAATATGTGATCCAAATTGCTGGCTCCCTAGATGACCCTACTGCCTGGCCACTGTGGGGCACTGCTGACTCATCTTCTTAGGCCAGAGCGGAATGAGCATGTGATCCATGCCAAGACAATCTGAATGCTTCCCTGGGAAATTTTGAACCAGTTGGGGTGGGAATAGGGTGAGGACAACATTCTTTTTCCTTAGGATGGCCAAATATGAGGATGTGGGTCTGGAAGTTGACTATTTCCCTCGATACCTGGAGAAAGAAAGCCTATCAGATGGAGGAGATCAAAGCTACCTTTCTGAGATCAGGGCAGGGAGTGGCCCGGGAGTGTTTCTGGCCTGGCTCCAGTCTTCACCAGCTGTACTTCTCCCCTGACCCAGCTAAGCCAATAAAGGCCCTCTGTTGCCTGAACATTTACAAATTGGGTTCTAAACCTTATGACAGATAGAATCGGAATAGCATAAGGTCTGTCATGTGCGTATCGCATCATAGATGACTCAACTTAGTGTGGCCCATGCCCCTCATCCCTTCCTGTTGTCTTTGAATGCGTACTCTGTGCCTAGTGGAGTGGTGTGAAGAGGTGCTAGACATGGTCCAGGTCCTGGAATTTAAAAATCTTACGAGTTGTAAATGCATTTTCTTGGTGAGCACAGACTCAGAGCAAGGGGAGCAAGTGACTTATCCGGGTCTCAGTGTGGTTGCTTTGGCCACTGGAACCGCTCCCCTGCTCCCCATCCCTAGGGATGGAAGCCAGTCCTGCCTCCATTGAGTGCCCTCTCTTCAAAAAGTTTAAAACCAGCCCAGGTGTTGAGAGGCTCAAACAGCTTATTCCAGGAGGGCAGAGGAGGGAAATAAACATCAGGGCCAGGAAGGCCTGATGGAGATCAGCGTGCATGCGCAGTATGAAGGCTGGGGAGCTTCTGGGAGCCAGGGTCTTGGGGGAGGGGAGTGAATTGGCAGGGCCCTGGGGATTCAGGAAACTCAGGGCTTCTTCCAGGTTCCCAGTCGAGGCTGCTATTTCTGCAGCACTATCCCTGTATGTGCAGGAGTGGGGAGGGGAGGTGGGGCCAGCTGGTCAGTCGCGAAGTGTTTTCCAGCCACTTCTCACTGGATGCTTTCTACCATCCAACAGGCAAAGTTACTATTATTAATCCCCTTCCACAGATGAGAAAACTGATACCCAGGAGAGAGAAGTAACTTACCCAAGGTCACCCTGCTGGTAATGGCAGAGTTGGAATTCAAATTCAGAGCCGGTGGACATCAGCTTGCTTGCTCCGACCCTCACCCTATTCTGTGCACTGGCGAGCGAGGCCTGATCGTGAATAGCGTCTGAGGCCAGGTTCCCCTAGCGGAGGGCCAGGTGAGCAGGAGGCCAGGTGAGTGACGGCTGGGCCTCCTTCCCGAGGGGTGAGCGCCTGTCTTCCTCTGTAGGGCCCCAGGGCTCAGAGACTCTGCTCGGAGACCAAGCATACCAGTGCCTGGCCCCTGGGGCCAACGGAACCCTGGACCACGGGCCGAAGGGGTACATGAGAGGGTTGCCAGGGGCTCGCCCCACTGTAGTGGGGCCGCTTGCAGGGGAGACTGGGAGACCCCAGTGGTGCGCCCTAAGAGGAAGGGAAACCAGTGGAGGGTGAGTGGAGATGGCTTCACGGGTCCACAGGGGGAGGGCATGGAGAAGACACTCCTTCCCTCCAGGGCTAAATATAACCCATTGAGCTGTTGAGACCCACAGGGTGGTGTCTGGGGGCAGATGGCCAGATTGGGACCCATCTTTGGATCTGGAAAATGTCACTGTGACTTTGGGGCCATGGAAGGTCTGGGCAGAGGAAGGTTGCCAGCAGGAAGAATGGCCTTCCTCCCTGTGGCCCAGGTAGTTCCCTCCTGGTCTCTTCCCTACCCTGGTGTACTTTATGTCACCCACCTCTTTGTCCCCCAGTACAGCTTCCAGGTGTCCCTGGGGGTGCACAGGGCCTGGAGAGGTGACAGGGTTGCACTCAGGCAGGGTTGTTGTAGGCTGGTTCAGGGAGACTGTCCCAGAGCAAACCCCGAGTGAGGACCCTCCGCCCAAGTGAGTAGTTCTCAGATGCTGGTCCAGGCCCCAGGGAGAAGATGCAGCCCTTCTGCTTTCCAGTGTCTGAGGTCCTTTTTAGATAATATTAATTATTATCAGTCAAGGATAGTAGATGACAGGGCTTTTTTGTTTTGTTTTGTGTTGTTTTGTTTTAAATGCCGTTGGCAAAATAAAAGGTTGGTAATCCTACCTTCCTCTATTTTCTCTTCCTTTCTCACACGCGCACATGAATATACCTACTAGAAAAAAATTGCAAGTTCCACTAAATTTCACATTTGAAAATCAACTGAACTGCTGATCAGTAGTGGCTGGTGAGGTTGAAGGGGCAGCCACGTGGCTTTCTGGTCCATAGTCCCCTCTGACTGACTGGGATCCTGGAGCCTTCTCTCCATCAGGGATCCACAAATTCCCTCTTATATTAAAATGTCAGTTGTCCTTTGAGTCTGGCCTATATCAGTTCATTCCCTAAATTGCAATTTGTGCAGTCCCAGCACTAACGACGATTCCACATAGGACCCTGGCCTATCCTCAGAGAAAGGCCAACAAGGCCCGCCTCACTGGGGAACAGGGTTGGGGGTGAAGTGTCGGGGTGGGTGGGGTGGGGAGTGCAGATAGGAGGTGGTACACTGGGTGGCCCTACGGTAACCCCAGGCTGGGGAGAGGAAAGCACTGTATCATGTAACGTGTATATTTGTCTCTCTCTGCAGTAGTTACCAGAGCCTGCAAATTCCTGTCTTTTTTTGTCCCTGAATTGTTCGCATTGGCGTAAACTGGTCATGGGACGTCCAGTAAGTGCACAGTTAATTTTTGTGCAGGGAATGGATAATGGTTGATGGCTGGGAGGTCTACATGGAGTGGATAGGACCAAGGTGAGCTTTGCAGAAGTGGAATTTAAAAGGTCTGGAGGAGGAGAGAGGGCACCCCGAGGGAAGGACCCCAGGCATGGAAACTACAGATGCTTGGGGTGGACTGAGGTCCAGGACTGGAGGGGAGACATGCGGGGTGTGGGGCAGGAAGGGTGGGTGGTTGGAAAAAATTGTGAAAACTAGGAGGCTGATGATCCGGAAGCATGGGAGAATGGGAGAAGCCAGTGTGAGCTCCCGGCTAGAGTGTGGGTGATGGAGAGAATGACTGAAATGGTCAGCTTTAGACAAGTTTAGTTTGCAGGGAGTCTAAAGTGTAGTCTAAAGTGTAGACAGGAAGGGTTACAGACCATATGATGAAAATATCCAGGGTATCCCAATTGCATTCAGAGCATGGCGATCAGTGTGTAGCCATGACTTCTACCTAGAGAGTTTTAGAGTTTTAGAGGGACTAAACACTCTCTGGTCCCACTGACTTCATCATTTTAGAGCAAAGGAAACTGAGGCTCTGAAGTTCAGGTGACTTATCAATATGCCTAGAGGGTGGAGGGGAGATCGAAAGGGGAGCTTTGGAGAGAGGGAAGGATCCAGTTTTTCAGGTGAGGAGAAGAGAAAACTGGTAGTGACAGAAAGAAGAAGCACATTAGAACATTTCTCAAGTACTCCAACAGCATTCAAAGAGGAGAAATAAACATTATAGCTGGGAGGGCACCCACACCTCTGCCCTCTGCCTTTATGCTTGTCCTGCTTTAGTGATCAACAGTTCTCAAAGCTTCTGAGACACTCCTTGTCCCCAGCTGCACTGAGGGAGTATGCATCGGGGACTACGGAGAGGCCTAAATGCCTGGGTGTGAGTGAGGGTGTTTGCACAGAGTGCAGAATGCTAAGAGCAGTGCCTTTACTCTGAGGACTATGTCTTCTGCAGTCACCATGCACAGCCTGAATCTCTGGTGCTGCCAAGCCCAGCCCTTGGAAAGAAGGGCTGTTGTCTTAGGGTGCCTCTCACCTTCCTTGTCATGTGTATCTCTCACCTCCTGATGCCTCCCTTCGGCACCACCAGGTGGCCAGGTCATCACAGTGCCATTAGGTTGTGTTCCAGCCTGGCCCGCCCTCCCTCCAGCACCCCAGGCTCCCACTCAATTCCTCTCCTTCCTCTCCTTATTCCTCTCCACCTTGGGGAAAACTCATTTGTCAGGGCTACCAGGCTTGGCAGAGGCAGAGAGGAAAGCAGACTAATTGAATAAATTTGCCCTTACATTGTGAATGGACACTAGTCCCTTTTTCCACAAGAATATTTGAATTTTAGGAGAAGTCTGTCCCCTCACCCCAAAACTTTAACCAAGCTCTTGAGTCCCAGCACTGTGCTTGACCCTTCAGTATGCAATTTTTCATTTGGTCTTCCCAATGACCCATTGGGCAAGTGTTATATCCTCCATTTTCCAAATGGGGGACCCAAACTCCTGAGAATTTTAGCAAATTTCCTATGGTTACACAACTAGCAAGTGATAAAGCTGGGGTGGTAGTCAAGAGTTTCTAAAGCCAACTCCAGCCAGCTCTTACCTTCTACATCTCAGGTATTCATTCAAAAGAAGGCATCCGTAATGACAGAGGTGAAGCAGAAGGTATGAGGGATCCCTAACTGAGGGCCTTGACCTCTAGGCCTAGAGGGTACCTAGGCCTCAGGAAGGTCTCTGAAACTATTTGTAAAGCTTCCTTTGTGCATATGATGTGCTCATTTTTCACCAGTGGTCTCCTCCTGGCCAGTTGGACCCCTTCCATCTAAACCAGGGTTCCGAGGCAAGAAGGCCAGTTATTGAGTAAAGGCGCTTCAGGCCCTGGCCTTACCATCTCCTCCTGGTCCTCATTCTGAAATCTCAAGAGGCAAATAACTCACTGAAAAAGAGTGGTGGAGAAGGCCTTCTGTGGCCAGTGGGTAGGTGTTAACAGAATTGAATGGTTAGAACTTTAGGGCTGGAAGAGGTTGGGGAGAGCCTAGTCGAACCTCTTCATTTTGCAGAGGTGGAAATTGGGGCTCAGGGAAGGGACCCCACATGCCAAGATCACCCAGTGAGTTAGCGGCAGAAAATGTCTTGTGTTCTTTAGGTCCGCTGAAGAGGTCTGTAAGGCTGTCAAGTTTATCAAGGCAAAGAAGTCAGCATTTACTGAGCCTCACATATGTGCTAGTGTTTCCCTTGGCATTATCTCCTTGTGCCACAAGAGAATTGGGATTAGGTGCCCCACCTTTCACCCTCGCTTTTCCCTTACACAGGTGATGCTGGCTTTAGAGGACAAGGACATAAAGGGCTTCACATGGGCCATAGCCCCGGCCTTGACTTCACTGGGTTACCTGCTCATATTGCTGGTTGCCATCTTTCCCTTCTGGGTTCGCCTTGTGAATGAAGAGTCCCGTGAAGTATTTTTCAGTGGCCTGTTTGAGAACTGCTTTCATATCAAGTGCTGGAAACCTCGACCCTTATCCAGTAAGGAGGGATGGAGGCAGGGACTGGGAAGAGATGGGGCAGTGCAGGGACTGGGGGTTGGCAGAGGACAGGATTTAATAAGCCCACAAGGGCATTTTCTCTAAGTCTCCACTCTGAGGGTTAGAGGAAAGTAGGCAGCTAGAAGGGGGTTGATAATGTCAGGCTGACACTGGAGTCAGGAGCCAGCGTGTCAGCAACAAAGTTTATTTCTGGGGAAGGAGTGGCTGTACCCGGGATGGGGTAGTGGATTTTGCCTTGCTCTGTGAGCCTCCCCCACCCCTCAGGGCTGCCATTAGCCTGTCCAGACAGCACCCTTTAGGCACTTCTGGTGCCTAAAAGGCACCAGAAGCAGCGTGGTTAGCAGAGCGCAGGCTCGATTTCAGCCTCCATTTGTTCCCTTGGCCACACAGCTGTCCAGCTCTGGGTGACAGTTCTGCTGATAATATGCTCAGGCCTGGGTACCACATTACCAATGAGACACTCGAGACCATGTTCTGCAAGGAACTTGGAAAGTTCATGGTAATGTCTGTCTTGGAAAAGAGGTGACCTTGGCAGACCTAGGGGTTATCTCCTGGTAATAGGAGAGGAGAGGCACTTTGGGGAAGACGGGCCAGACTGTGTGAGCTCTTTTATCCAGGATTCCTCAGCCTTGGCACCACTGACATGTTGGGTTGGATGATCTTTGTTGTGGGAACTCCCTTGTTTCTTACAGGTTAGTAGCACCTCAGCCCTCTTCTACCCTCTAGGTACCAGTAGGACCTTCCCTTTCTCCCTTAGTTGTGACAAACAAATTGCTTTTTGGCATCACCAAGTATCCTCCACAGGGGGCAAAATTATCTCTGATTGAGACTGAGAAGCATTGTTTTAACCAAGGGTAGATTCTAGAACTCTGGATATTCAACAATACCTTTATCTCTTTGTGCTACCCCCAGCTGCCCATTTCTGCAATTCCAGAGGGCGTACAAAGTCATTTTAACATGGGTCTGAATCATGCAAGAGTAGGAGAATATATCCGCCTGTCCTTAAGACTCTGGCTCTGCTATTTTGGGTATATTTCATTACTTATATTAACCAGGATGATTATAGGAGTTCCCCACAGAGTTCAGAACATCTTGATCTCACAAAATTCTGATTTTCCACCAGTGACTTTTTTCAGTGTGACCAGTATAGATGCAATTCCTTATGTTTCCTCACGTAATAAATTTTCTCACGAGGGTTTTATGTAGTTTTTAAAACCACCATTTGTCCATCTAATTTTTGTTGTTGTTTGTTTACTTACGTATCACGGGGAACAAAGTGGGGCCAGAGCAGTATTGGGACCAAAGTGGCAGGGTCAGAACTTTGGTGCCAGGCCACACATTTGGACCCGAAGTAGCGGAGCTCCAGGGGTCATCCCCACCTAGAATCCGTGGGCTCTGTGGGCGCTGCCCTTTGGGGTCAGGGTGCCCAACGCCAGCCTGCTCTCCCTCCCCTGCAGTTCACATCATCCTTGGCCGCGTGTTCCTGCTGTCTGCAGTCGTCTTGTCTTTCCTCACCACCCTCATCATGGTGTCCTTTGCATCTCAGCTCTTTCCAAGGACCCGGAAGCACAATTTTGTGTCAGCCTTCTTCAGCTTCCTCACAGGTGTGGAGCAGGCAGAAAGACCTTGGGGAGGACCTGGGGTGGGGTCCAAAGGTGGGTAGAGGGGTGGGGAGAAGGGGGTGGACTCTGTGATATCATGAGAGAGAATTTTAAGGCCTCCTCTCTTGGTTTTTCTGTGAAGTAGTCCATCCCCACATCCACTCCCTCAGTATTTATGACCCCTCTTCTTTGGGGCTTTTCCGTACTCCATACATCCAGCTAGCACAGTCCTTACCACATTGGTTGGGGTCATTTGTCTGCTGATCATTTTACCGTAATCTCTATCCCAATGACTACCGTAGAGTCTGGAATAGAATTCTAATACAATTGAAATATATGATATAAATGAAATATAAATGTTTCTTAGATGAATGAATGGAAAGACCATCCCTACTCTTTGGAACCTTTACTTTTAAAGGTTGACCAGGGCCCTCCCCTGCCATAAGGTGGAGGAGCTAGAAGTTTCACAGTGGGAAAATCAGGTTGAATTCAGTCCAAAGCATCACACCTAAAGGGCCCAGGCTGGAGTCAGCTGAGGTCATGAGCACAAAGGGTACCCAGGAAAGGAATTTCTGATTAGGGGGCCCCTGGGAGGTGAGGCACATGGGCCTTAAGATGAGTTGGAAAGAGGGCAAGCCAGGCATGCGGGGTGGAAGTTAACTGACTTCAAGAGGGCAAGGTGGGTCAGCAGAAGAAAGGAGCCTCCAGGCGGCAGCCACAAAGCCTACATGGCTCTGTTTTATTAAGTCTGAGGAAGGATGGAGCAAAGGCAGAACCATAGGAGGAGAGCAAGGGTGCTTCTCTGTGACCCTGCAGGGGCTTGTGCTCTCCTGGCCTTGTTGCTGCATGCCTTGGAGATCCAGAGTCTGAGGATGAAGCCCAGCCCTCCCCAGTTCTCCGTGCAGTGGCCTTACTACGTCCTGGGCTTTGACACCTTTCTGTTCATCGTGGCTGGTGAGTGTCCTGGGACTGGTGCCCCTCTCCCTGTCCTCTGTCTGGATTCAGAAGCCATGGAGCCTCTAGAGCTGCGCTGTTTAAGACTGCAGTCACTAGCTACATGTGCTGTTCAGTTAATTAAAATGAAATAAAATTAGAAATTCAGTGCCACATCATGCCTCTTCCCCTCTCCGCCTCTCAGCCCCTCCTAGCTCTGGATGAATGTGGCTTTTTTAAATCCTTTTTTGTTGGACTTCCATACAGTTTGATTTTCTAGGTATTATTTGTTTTGAGGTTTAGTCGTAATTCTCTCTGTGGTTATGCGAGGAGGCAAAGCATGGCTCCCTATGCCTCCATCTTGACCGGAAGATGGCCTTTATTCTTATGTATAAGAAAATATTTCTTATATGTATATGTATATATATTTACATATAAGAAATCTTCCATTACATTTCACAGGAAAAATTCTGTTGAAATTTGTTTTGAATAACACAAAATATATGGTTAATTTAGGGAGAGCTGATTTAAAAAAATAATAATATTGGGTCTTCCTATCCATGAACAAGGTACTTTTCTTTCCTTTTCCTTAGGTCTTCCTTACTGGTTATTTAAAAGTTTTATAATTTTGTCCTTTTGTTTTATGTTTCCCCCTAGATATATGTACCCTCAGGACAATGATAATTAGATAGTAAAGGGATGTTTTATTATAAAGTATTATGTATATTTGTACATATTTTAGGTAGATAATATTTGTCATATTAAGGAAGTTACCTTCTAGTTCCAGTTTGCAAAGATTTGTGTTGCTTTATAATCATGAATGGATATTAAGTTTTATTCGATACTTTTTCTTTTTGCATGTGTTGAAGTCATTAAGTTTTCTCCTACTAATACGGCAGGTAACCTACTAATGCGGCAGATAACATTGGATAATTGTCCATTATGTAATATCTTTGTTGTTGTTGTTCAACTTTTTCTGTTACATTTTCTTTAGGATTTTGCATTCATGTTTTGAGGGAGATTTAAAACAAAATTTTTTTTCTTGTATTGCCCTTTTCTGATTTTGATTTTATGGTTTTACAAGCTTTATAAAATGAGCGAGGGTGTTCTCTCTAATTTCTGAGTTCATGTTTAGAATTATTATTTTTTTATGTATAAGCTTGCCTATACAAGGAGTATGGTATTTCTCTATGGAAAAATTTTAAGCTCATGATTCAGTCTCTTAAGGATTATAGGACTATTCGGGTATTTTATTTATTCTTGAGTCAATTTTGGTAATTTATACGTTTTAATAAATTTATACATTTTATCTAAGTTTTAAAATTTATTGACATAAAATTATTCAAAATGTTTTCTTTCTTAATTTGTGCTGCATATGTGGTTATGCACTTTTTTTTCATTCCTTATTTTCTCTCTTTTCATCACCAGTTTTGTCAGAGGCTTACCATGTTTTAGTTTTCAAAGAACCAGCTTTTAGCTTTATTGAACCTTCATGTTTTGTGTTTGTTTTCTATTTAACTAATTTTTACTTCTGATTTTGAACTTCCGTCAACTTTTTTGCATTTATTCTGCTATTCCTTGTTCAACTTCTAAATCAGGATCTAAGGCTATTGATTATTTTTCTTTTCTAAGTAGACATTTAAAGCTTTAATTCCCCTATAAAAATTGTTTTTTTTGCAGCTCCCATTTTGATGTGTAGTATTTTTTGTTATTGTTATATTTCAGATATTTTCTGCTTGTCCTTATGATTTCTTGTTTGATCCATGAATTATTTTAAAGTTATACTTTTAAATTTCCAAGCATAGAATTTTTTATTGGATCTCTGTGTTTATGATTTTAACTTGATTTTGATTTCATGAGAGGTCATGGTCTATATAATCCTAATATTTTCAGATTTATTGAGACTTGCCTTAAAGCCTAGTTTGAGGTCTGGTTTCATGTTTCAGGTTGAATGTAATCTTTTATCCATAAACATAAGATCAAGCTTATTTATTATGTTGTTTAAACCTTGATTTAGGATTTTTATATTTTACTAGGGAACTGAACTTTTTATCATTATCCTTTTTATTTATAGCAATGCTTTTATTGTAAAGTCTGTTTTATCCGATATTACTATAAGTACTTCTACATTCTTTAGGTTAGTATTTACCTGTTAATATTTTTTAAATCTTTTACTTTAAAACTTTCTCTGTCTTCACATTTTTGGATATCTCTTATATATAGCTTATAACTGGATTTTTAAATCTAGTCTTATAATCTTTGTCTTTTAACTGGAGCATTTAGTTGATTTACATTTATTGTGACCACTGACATATTTTTACTTTTTCTATCACTTTAATTTGTTCTTTCAGTTCTTTTCTGCTCACCCCCACCCCACTCTCTTGCCTTCCTTTGGATTGAGTTTTATGTATATAGTTCTCATTACATTTCTACCCCCTTTAGTTTGGAAGTTATATGGCCTATTTTTATTCATGTAGTAATTATTCACATTTGAAAATGCTTATTCAACAAAGTTGAAAGATAATCAACATACTTATTTACTTTATAAATAATATAAGGACAACCCCACTCTCAGCTTATATGCTGCTTTGTCCAATGTTTTAATTTCTTGTTTTTTAAAAAATCTATACATTTGGCATTATTTTATGCATTTTATATTCATTTATTTAAATTAACCCGCATATTTACTAACTTAGTTGCTCATCAAACCTTCTCAGACCTTCCATCTAAGATTATTATCCTTTTGCTTGAAATATAGTCTTTATAATGCTTTTTAATGATAGTCAATTAGAGAAACACTCCTATTTTGTTTGTATGAAATTCGTTCATTAAAGTTAGTTTTGCTAAACACACATTTTAAGTTGACAGTTATTCCCTGAGCATTCAAGATATTATTCTAATTATTTTCCCATTTCCATTGTTGTTGAGAAGTTGGACCTCTGTAAAAATATTCTTTTTAAGGCAGTCTTTCTTTTCTGTTAGACTTTCTTTGGTATTTTTCAGCATATGGGTATTTGTGATAGGATTTGTTGTGTGAAGTAAATCTGAAGAGTAGCATCTTAGTATTTTTAGAACATTTTAATCTCATTTTCTTTTTCACTTTGTGGAACTCCAGGAAGACTTCTGTTAGACCTTGTTACTCTTATCTTGCATGCTCTTAATTTCTTTTTCATAGTTTTATTCTCTTTGTCTTTCTGGGCTGCATTCTGAATAACATATATAGAGATAATCTTCACTTTCATTCATTCACTTTTTAGCTGTCTGATCTGCTGTTTAACCTGTTCATTAAATTTTTATTTCAATTAATATATTTTCATAACTAGAAGTTGTATTTTTCCCCTAAATATTATATTTTTTACTCTCTTGTTCTTATATTTTAAATTTATTCTCTAAATATATTTTCATTATACATGTTAAATGGACATATTTTACATTTTGTGTCCTTTGAGTTTAGTAACTAAATTATTTGCAGGTCTATTGGCTGCTGTTTATCCAGGCTCTTGGTTGTGATGTCTTCTTTTTTGGTATGTTTTATGTTTTTTGACAGTGAATTAGTTTTCCTTAGAATTTTTTTTTTTGATAGAAATTCTTTGAGACCTCTGTTTAAAGTGTTTCCTCAAAAAAGAATTTGTATGTGCTTCCACCTGGTGCCTGGGCACACGCTTAGCCTAAGGCCACAAACAAAACGCAGGCCTGATGGATTTAGTTGCACATCCACATAACAGCTGGCCTGTGTTTATGAGTTCTTGGTCAACACAGGTGACTTTGAAGTTCCAGTTTCATATGGCAGACTTTTATTAAATTTCCCTCTAGAGCATGCCATGGGCTTTTTCTGCTATTTTTTGTGCCCTAAATGGCCAACAGAATGGAAAAGCAGAATCGCCTGGATTGAATGTGTTTCCAAGGTGAAAGCTAATTGTGTGCTTGCTTAACTCTCTAATTCCTGTTTTCATTATGGTTTTGGCTTCTAAGAATATCTTACTCTGATACCAGCCTGATGGCACATTTACAAATAGATTTTTGAAGAAATATTTTATTTAGAATTTTTGTTGTTTTTAGTGGGAGAGTATCTAGTCTGCTATAATGCTGAAAATAGAAGTTGTCCTTTATCTTAGTGTTAACATTAATACAGCATTTACCATTCACTTAAGGTATCTTCATTTATTCTCATGAACATCAATTCTCTTTTTCCTTTCTTTTATTTTACTAAGGGTCTTGAGTGGGGCATCAAAAGGCCTGGGCTTTGTGTTTGACTTTCCTCTCTCAAACCTTGGTTTTTCACTTGTTAATGGTTAGACAATTGCTAATTCCAACATGGGCCATGGTTTTGTGAGTTTATCCATCTGCTTGTATGCCTTGTCTTCTGCGCCATTATTTCCCCTCTGTCTCTATAGTGCTTTACATTGGAGGGGAGTTAAGGGAGGGCAGGTCAGACCAGAAAGAGTTGCACTAGCAGAGGGAGTTCCAGACCTCTAGGACGTGAAGCATGATACTCTCTCTAATCTGGGTCAAACTTTTGCTGTTACCTAGGTGCCATCTGCCTCTTTCAAGAAACAGCCTGCCTTAGGTGCCATTTATTACCCATTTCCCAGAATATTGAGGAGACCCAAGAGATCCCGGAGAATCTGGAGAGTTTGGGAGGAGGACTGAGCTCAGTACAAAAGGAGACCCTGCTGAAGGAAGAGACAGTTATCTAGTCCAGGAGAGTTTGTCCTCTACCCTTCATCAAGCTGTGTGAGTGGCACCGCCTCCTCTGCCAGTCTCCGCTACTTTTAATAAGCTTCTCAAGTGTCAGATTGATGCTCCACTTCCTTATACAGTGATCTGTTTTGCTCATATTTGAATTTTTTCATATTTGAAATTTGTTATAAGTTTTTTGAATTCTGAGCTTCCTGAGTGATTTCCCTTTCTTTTTCTTCCCTCCCTTCCTTCCTTCCCTCCCTCCCTCCCTCCCTCCCTCCCTCCCTCCCTTCCTCCCTTCCTTCCCTTTTTTGCAGGTGTTCTCAATAAAAGAAGGACTACTGTCTGTTAATCCATACCTCAGAAACCCGGCTGGAGGGCATGAGGGGAGGGAGGAGTATTAAAAATTGATCAAGTGAAACTTCATAAGACAAAAACCAAACAGAATGTAACCACAACAAAAGGTGTTGAGTTAGTTGTATTAAAAAGAAAAAGTGATGTCCCTCTACAAAAGTGTGACTTGGTACAGGAAACTTTTCTTAAGTGTGTGTTGGGGAAGAAGGGTTGGGAGTGGTTAAAGGTGAAAACATCCCCAAGATTGAGTTCCCAGAGCTGGAAGCCTGAGCCTAATGAACCTTTGCCTCTGGGGAAAGCGTAAGGCAAGTTAGCCATTAATGTGTGGACATTCCATCCTTCCACTAGAGTCAAAAGCCTCCCAATTGCACCTCCAGTGTGCCCCGTTCACAATCCTGGTGGTGCTTAAAAACTGGGGAGCACTCAGCCTCCCAGACAGGATGAGTGTAACTGGGAAGTACAAATGCTCTGGGGCAAAGGGGAGGCCAGAACAGTGATCCAACACCCATCATGTCAACAATACCAAGTAACAATGCCTCCCCACTTCTCTCTCTAAAGAACACATATGTGGAAAAAGCTCTTAGAACTTAGGCAGTGTAAATTCAAAAACAAGTCCAGGGAGTCCTATATGTCTTTCTAGAGAGGAAATATGATGCACATGGCTCGACTCGAGTGGGCTCTGTTGTGACTATTAAATAATGTCCATAACAATTTGATTTTGTGCAGTGGCACCATTGGGGTACACGGAGGTATCAGAGTCAATTTCTGTTCTCAGAGGCTTACACCAAGCAGAAGAGCTAAGACATATACACCTGAAAAACCAGCCACTTGGTATTTTAATTGTATATATTTTTTTGTTTCTTACATTTCTTTCCAAAAGGTGTCTTGGGAATTTCTCATAGGGATATGGTGACAGTCTACTTCCAGTCTTCTCACTTTTTCTCCTTAAAAAAATCCATATAGGAACTATTGTTATCTGTGAAACTAGGATTAGAGAAGATCTCCAAACTAAAATATATAATTGTGGCCCGAACCAGCCTAAACCAGCCGAACCAGTGTGGGAAGCCACAACTGGAAAAATGGTATGGCAGGCACAATATAGGGGTCGTAGTGGCATTTTCCAAAAGTTATTGGCAAATATTAACCCTCAGATGTCTGAGAAGGACCCGACCCACTTTGAGAGGAAATGGCTATGAATAGGATAGAGAAGAAACATGGGGCATGTGTGTTGGGGAGACAGAGGAGGCATGGAAAGTGCATGGGAGTCTATAAAGGGAAAGATTTAAGAAGCACCACTTGCAAAAGAGAGGAAACCGCCTTGGAAGGCAGGTGATAGTATCTTTTCATAGCAGTGACAGATGAAGAATAGAAGGAAGGAAGTGAGTGGTAGTACAAGCTCTTTTGAGCTGTTAGGATATAAGAATCAGGGGAATACTGGCTACATGGGTACTATTATATTAAAGAAAGTATCCCTTAATGTAGCAATGGAAGGAAAAAGCCTTTGCACTGAGAAACTGGGAATGTCATGCTTACCTGACTCCCTTTCCACAGCATCCATCTGCAAATAGCTGGTCCAGCAAAATCAAACTCATTCAAATAAAAGAGTAACACACTAGTATCAACATAAGGGTATTATAGGAAAATGCAGAAAGAGAAGCAAATGTCGGAATATGAAAAAAACTCACCAGAAAAGTGTTGTCACAAAATAGAGGAAATTAAATCCAAGATTCCAAGATAAATTAAATACTCAATGAAGCAATTGCAGCTAGGGAAAAAAAGCCTACAATTCAGAATTATAGGAACTTAGAGAAGAAATGTCCTGACAGTAGAAAGTGAGAGCCATAAAACGAGGATATGAAATAGAAACTAATAGAATTCAAGAAAGAACTGGAGCCCTCGTCAGGCCACTCAGTTCGTTGGTGCGTTGTCCCATACACCAAAAAGTTGTGGGTTCAATCCCTGGTCTGGGCACATGCCTGGGTTGCATATTCGATCCCTGGTTGTGCCATGTACAGGAGGCAAGCTATCAATGCTTCTCTCTCATAGTGATGTGTCTCTCTCATACACTCACTCTGAAATCAATAAACATATCCTCAGGCGACGATTAAGAAAAAAATTTTTAAAAAAGAAAGAATTGGAAAGAATCAGAAATGAAGACTAAATTACAGGTGGCACCAAGGAGAATAGAACAGTAAGAGACATAAAGTATTAAGAATAATAAAAGCGAAGAAAATGAAATAAAGAAAAGGATTTGAGAGAAAGAGAAAGCTATAATAGACAGGTAAAGAAGATCCAACATATGTAAAATTGGAGTCCCTGAGGAAGAAAACTGATTTAAAGGGACAGAACCAATATTTAAAACTAAAATTAAAAAAAATTTACAGAAATAAAGGTCCTTTCTATTTAAAAGGAGTAACATTTACTTGGGAAAATTGATACAAATGGTCAACCCTTTCCACGATGGGGCAGTACTTTTCTTTTAATGGAATAGATACTCTGGAACAAAGCACTGCCCTATCATGGATGGCCTGGAGCCTCTTCTGTTATGCACAAACACTGGCATACAATGCAAAATTAATAGACATGCAAAAATGTGACCAACGAGAAAAAAACCAATAGAAGCAGATGCAATGATCCCAGTATTGGGGTTAGCAAACACGACCTTTAAAATATTATTAAATAATGTGTTAAAAAGAAAAGAAATGCAAAATTTTCAAAAAATGGAGACAACTATACAGAAATGCTATTTGTATGAGGCAAAAGTTTAATGCAACACATTCTGTTGGCTAAGCTGTGGGGAAACAGGCACTGTCATGTGTTGTGGATGGAAGTGCAAAATGGTAAAACCTGTACTGAGGGGAATCTGCCAATATCTGCAACACTGCCCTAGTACTGATGCTTTAACATTCTCTATTTAAGGATTTATCCAACAGATATGCCTGCACACAAATTTTAATATGACATAGGTACAAGGTGTTAATGTAATAAATGGTTAGAAGCAACTCAAATGTCCATCAGGGGACATTTTAAATAAATTGTTATGTTTACACCAGCTTTAAAAAAAAATGAGAAAGGTCTCTATGCACTGATGTTGAATGTTTTCTAGAACATATTACATGATAAGAAGCAAGGTATCTAGTGTATATCCTTTTTGTGTGAGAGAGGGAGAGAAGATAGGGAAAATGTATGAATGTTAGTATTTGCAAATAAACAAACACTTGAAGGCCATACAAAAAAACTAATCTTTAGAAATGGGGGTAGATTATAGAATAGGGCATGTGGAGTAGGTAGAGGTATGAGCAATAATTCTCTGTGTGTAACTTTTTATATGATTTTGACTCGAATCATGTAAATGTACCTATTCAAAAATTTATGTACCTATTTGAAAATTTATGTTACATCCTAAAGGCTAAGTTTGGTAATACAAGTCAAATATCTCAAACTGTCTATATCAGCATTTCGAACTCCTATAACCTTTATTTCTGTAATTAATGCTAAAACAACGTTCACATCTGCCATTTTACTTTGTCCTGCTAAAGATAGGCCAGATATAATTCTACCCACATTGTTAATAGAGAACCAGAGAGGTGAAGTATGTACTCTAACACCAAGCCTGACAGCCCAGTCCTGCTGATGTTGAGTAGAGGTTTTCAAATATTTTTAATTAGCCCTGGCTGGTGTGACTCAGTGAATTGAATGGCGGCCTGCAAACTAAAGGGTCACTGGTTTGATGCCCAGCCAGGGCACATGCCTGGGTCGCAGGCTGGGTCCCCCGTGAGGGGTGCTCAAGAGGCAACCACACATTGATGTTTCTCTCCCTCTCTTTCTCCCTCCCTACCCCTCTCTAAAAGTATAATAAATAAAAAATATATATACATTTTTAAGTAAACTGCTGCCTCTTCATGGTAATGACCACCTCTCTCCTCCCTTCTCCTTTTCTGTGTTTCACTCAATATCCTCATTTCTTTTGTTAGATAATTTTTTTCCTCTCTCCGTCTGGGCCTCTGTCCCTTTCTCTTTCCCTTCTTATCTTTCCCCCTTCTTCTCAGGCCCTCACAATGCTCTCAATATATTCAGCACCATGTTCTTTGCTGGGGGGAAAGAAAAGCTTCATTTGCTCACCTTTCTTGAAGTGTTTTCTTTCAGACAATGCCATTTCCCTTGGTTATAGTCTGATCTCTCTGGGCCAGGAGCATGATGTTGGAATGTGTCTGGGTTCTTGTGCACTTTTCAGGCAACTATTTTTAAATTTTCTTTAAAAATCTCTTTAAACCATGGAAAAGAAGAGCCAGTGATATATAAAAGCTCTTCCAAGTATAAATGATATAAAGCTGCAGAAATTAAATCAATTTGTTAGGTCTTGACACAGGATACAGATAGATTACAGAATAGAATAAGAGTCCAAATATAAAGGCAACATTACATAGACATAATGGTTGATAAAATTGGCCTTTGAAATCAATAAGGAAAAATAGATTCTTCAGTGGTGTTGAGGAAAGCTTGCTAGCCATTTGAAAAGGGGAGGAGGCAGGGGAGGCTGGATTTCTATTGTTTTTTCTTTGACTAGATGCATTCCAGACAGAAATCAGATAAAACCATATGTATATTGGAAGGGCATATGGTGGATTTTAAAAGTCATCTTGGAGTATGGAAGGTACAAAACACAAAAGATATTTTTTAAAAAGGAAAGATGAATTTGAATGCATAAAGCACTCTTGTAATGCATGAAATTTCATTAAGAAAGGCAAAAGACAAATAGCAAAATATTTTCATGACATTTGTAAAAGGGCTAATTCTGTTAATGTCCAAAACCCTTCATTCCAATAAGAGATAAACAACCCAACAGAAACAGAGGAAAGGATAAAAACAGCCAGCTCAAGCAAAAGAAATACAACTAATGAAGCTAGGAATAATGATTGACTTCACTCACAAATAAGAAATACAAATTTAAAAAAATAAAGAAAAATAAGAAAAACAAGAAATACAAATAAAAATTGGGGCACACTTCACTTACCAGATTGGCAGAGATGGAAAGTTTGATAATATCCAGTGTTGATGAGATTGTGGGGAAATGAAGATTATCCCCAAGTGTTTTGGGGAGTGGAAATCTGCAGAACTCTTAGCAGGATAATTTGACAATAGCTGACAAAATTCAAAATGCACATAACTTTAAGACCCAGCGATTCCATGAATAGGAATCCATCCTTTAGATTTATTTACAAAAAGTGCACAGGGAATTATATATAATGTTCATTCCAGATTTCTGGTAAATCCTAAAGTTGGGAACAACCTAAATGTCCACCAGTAATCTTCCTAGGTTATGGTAAATGCAGCAAAATATTGAGCAGCTGATAAAAAGAAAGATAGATCGATATGTATAGATTTGGAAAGATGTTTATTGAATAAGAAGCAAAGTGCAGACAATATAGCAAAATTCTGTTTGTGGAAAACAAAAAGGATGTGCATTTTACAGTTAGTTTGCCTATAACATTTCTAAAAATATTCATGAAACCTGCTTCATGACCTAATCCTAACCTCTCATTCCTCAGCTTCTCTTTGTTTTTATTGGTTTCCAACACTCCTCTCTGCTTAGCTTGGATTCCACAGTCACTCAATACAACCTCCCACAGAGCCCCTCCTCCCTCCCATTTGGCATTTCTGTAATCACAACAAATCCAAATATTGGATTAATGTTTGTTTTCTCAAGATCCGCCCCCAGACTGCACAAGCAACTGTGTGGATTGATTGTATCATTTGTTGTTGTTTTGTTTTCAATCTTAGGTGTTTAGTGTTGCTTCACAATCTTTCCGTTCATCCTACAATTTTTTTCCTACATCATTCCTCACAACAGATATTCCAACTATTGCTCCATTATTTAAACTCCAAGCCTATCATTGTCCCTTGCACTCTCAGCAGATGTCACTGAGAAAAGAGGCCAAGAATGAACTTCTTACATACCTATCTAGAATAATTTTAAAATAATCTATTTCAAGAATCAGCAAACTACAGCCCTTCTGTCAAATCTAGCCCTGGCTGTAAACTAAAAATGTTTTTACATCTTTGAAGGACTGTGAAAATGAAGAATATTCAACAGACTATGTGTTTCACAAAAACTGGAATAGTTATTACCTGGCCCTTCATAGAAGAACTTTGCTGAGCCCTGGCCTAGATTGTCACCCACCTTTGATTCTTTTTTGTCTGATTCAGAGGAGCCCCTTTCTCTCCAAAGTTGACCTGGCAACCTGCGATCTGATTCAATCTCCTGCCTCTTCCAGAATGTCCTCTTTGCTGTGTCTTCTCCATAGTGAGCTGAAGAATGTTTTTTATACTGCTAGTTATAGTTCATTTTTCCCAGATTGCCTGAGCCAATCAGGCAGTTTCTGTTGGGCCTTAGAAATGTTCAAGTCTCATCCCTTTTTGATGTGAGTGCATGTTAGTGAATGGAGGCTGTCCAACACTACTTCCAAGATGGGTTGTTGTAATTTGTAATATAAAAGAATCTGAGACCTTGTGAGACCAGCTGGACTTGACCCTGACACATGGTATAAGGTAGGGACACAATGTTACCTTTTTCCAGGTGACCAATCCGTTGTCTGCTTTTTATTTTTTTAAAAGATTTTATTTATTTATTTATTTTTAGAGAGAGGGGAAGGGAAAGGGAAGGAGGAAGAGAGGGAGAGAAACATTGATGTGGGAGAGAAACATGGATCTGTTGCCTCTCACATTCACCCCAACAGGGGACTGCTGCAGCCCCAGAATTTGCCCTGACCAGAATCTAATGGGCAACTTTTTGCTTTGTTGGACTATGCTCAACTGAGTCACGCAGGTCAGGGCATTACGGAAGAAACGCAATTCTTGCTGACGCAGTAAAGAATTACTGATCATCAAGTCTATTAACTTACAAGCAGGGTTTCTTGGTGATACGTTTTCATGGAAGAGAACAGGCATTGCCCAGATAGGGGAGAAAGACATAGGTTCAAGGCAAAGCAAGGTAAGAGTGGTCTAAAAGCCCCAGGTCCTTTGTTCTGAGGACTTATATAGTTGGCAGGATGGGGGTGAAGAAGTTGCATGATTGGTGGGTAAAGGTGGTTCCAGCTTTCCCCTGGGGGATATGACTACCCAAACTTAGGTATGTATGGGGAGTCTGCTAGCCTGACTCTATCTTGCTCCAGACTCTATTTGTTCATCTTGTAAAACATATGTGACAGGGGCAGTTAATTAAAGTTGGGGTAGTTACCCAAAGTTATTTATAGGCTCTTCTGTAAGCACTCCTTCGTGAAACAGACAGTGACCAGAGGTAGGCAATTAACCAAAGCTGTTTTATGGGCTTCTTACTCTGAGCACTGTGGAACCCTGTTTTTTCCCCTTCCCGGCCTTGTGATGAAGACATAGTTTCAAAGGCCTTCTTTCCCAGATAGTGGAAACGATATATAGAATTTCAAGGGCGTCCCGCCTCCCAGTACTAACACAAGTGTTTCTTATGATGTTGGAACCTCTGGCAATATTATTGGTGCAGGCTCAGGACTGCTGAATTAGTGGGTGAGACATGTCTCCCTCCTCCTCTCTGCCTTGATTTACTATTTATGCTACCTAAGTGCTAAAAGGCGTTTCCTAGCAACCAGGACGCTAGATGCTAACAGGTTCGCTAAGCTAACAGGTTCCTAGCTGTAAGGTTCTTTCTATGCTATCTCCTGCTTCAAGGGCAATTGTCTGCTTTTTAAAAGTTCGTTTTTATTGATATGAGATGTGACTTTTGTCATTTACTAAATTATTCCATCTTCTCTCTCATTCCCCAGATCCAATCAATCTTCAAACCTTGCCAATTTTACTTTCCAAATAGGTTTCATATCTAAACTTCCTTACAATCAATCTCTAGCCTCACCGATTGTCCCGTTTTTGTCTCTCGCCTTTCTTCTGGACTGTATTGTTTAGCCTCATTCT
This sequence comes from Mormoops blainvillei, assembly GCA_004026545.1. Taxonomy (NCBI): domain Eukaryota; kingdom Metazoa; phylum Chordata; class Mammalia; order Chiroptera; family Mormoopidae; genus Mormoops; species Mormoops blainvillei. The sequence continues at coordinate 37,417 of PVJD01003942.1, read as the reverse complement.
GCCCCTGACAGTCAATCTTATCTCTCCAACTCCTTCTTCTCTTGTTCAGTTTTTCTCTTGACTATCTCAGCAGCATCTTTCTAAAATTAGTTCCTTTCTGCCTTTAAACCTTTCCGTGGCTTCCCACTGCCTTCAGGTTATCTTAAGAAATACGTAGTTTAACCGTCTGCTCCAGTAACTCTGAGGGTGTGAGAATGCCGTTAATTCCTACTGACTCCGTGAGCTCTTTGTGATTCCTCTGCTGAGGACGCTCTTACCTCATTTTTTGGTCTAGCCTTGAAATCCGCGTTCAGGTGCCGACTCCTCCTGTAAGGCTTCCTTGACGACCCTCCCCCAACTACCGCAGTCGAGCCTCTTTTATGTAAACTTATAATATTAAGTTCCTTTCTTCGACACTCTCGGCCCCTACGCATGGCAATAAGTACCGGGGCGCGCGGAATTAACAGGTGTTGACCCACGGAACTGTAAAATCCCTAAAGGGAGGCGCCGTGTCCGCGGTATGTTTGGACAGTCCTTCCCACAGAGGGAAAGCAGGTGCAAAGGCATGGAGGTTGAAAGGGACTTGGCGACCGAGAGCCTCGAGGAATGCCGTCAGCCCGGGAAAGAGCCCCTCACGGTCCCACGTGCGCTCCGAAATGGTCTCAGAGGATGAGCGACCATCGAGATTCCCCCACCTCCTAGAGTCCTAGAGAGGAAACGGAAGGGGCCTTATCCTTACGCACCTGTGTGACAGCGTCCATGGCCCACTTCCGGTCTGCGGTGGGTACTGGGAACCTGGCGCCGGCGCGGGCACGGGCGCGGGGACTTGGGTGAGAGCCCGGATGGGGGCACGAGGCATGGCGGTGGTCGCGGCGCCTGGGCTGGGCTGTGGTGCAGTCCCGGGCCTCGGAGGCGGCAGCGGCACTGACGCCGACGCCGCGGGAGGCGCATCTCCTCGGAGCTGCCTCCAGCGGCGCCGAGGCCTGGCGGGCCGGGACTCGGGGCGGGGGGAGGAGGGCGCCCGCGGTTGGCTCAAGTAGGAGTGTTCCTGATCCCGCCCGCCGGGGGTTCACCTAACGCTGGGTTCTTGTCCACGAACCTGAGACCTTGAACTAAGGCAGAATTCTGAAAAGTGGACGTAGTTATAGAGCAGTTCGTAGCCACTCATTTAACGAATAGCTATGGGACACCTGTTTGTGAGGTATCGGGAATAAAAGACGAGTGAGGACATTTCATGCCTCAGGGAGTCTGGTAGGCAGAGAAACATTGGTAAACATTTGCGCTAGCATAAATGTAACAGCTAGAAAACCATGAAAGAACAATCTCGATGCATGAGAGAAAATGAATAGACTGGAAATGTAAAATAGGTTTAAGAAGAGTAAATAAATATATACCAACCTAGTAGACTATTAAGCAGAAACTTTGGGTTTGCTTCCTGCCCTTGTTCATTCTTAGCTCCATTTAGAGCGATGTGCCCCCCTAAAAGCGGAGCCTTTTACCCGCTTTGGACTTCCAGATCCGTCTCCCCAGCGTAAGTCATCCCCTTTGCCCCGCGTTCTTCAGTCTAGCACAAGCCTCTTCTTTCTCATGAGTACTGGAACCTACATTTATCTTTCTCTCTTTGGCTTTCCCTATTTCTCATCTAAACCATATATTTTGGGATGACTCACCTCTTATATCTTCAGTTTTTTTTCATCTGAAAACTAAGGGAAGTAGTACTAGCCATGCAGAATTGTTGTAAGTTTAAATGAGAGCATGTGTTCACAGGCTTTCTAAGTGGTAAAGCTTACACAAGTTAGAAATGGTGTATGTGTTGCTCTGTTGTCTTTAGGTTGCCCAAAATTCTTACTGTGGCCTAGGCCCTGGATAATTTGGTTTCTTCCTGCCTCTGCTGCTACTGCTCGTATAGCTGTGTCCCTAAATCACTGTGCCGAAGCCACACTGCACTTTGGCTTGTTATCCAACATGCAGAGTAATTTCTAGCCTCAAAGCTTTTGCCTGGAATGCCCTTTGGATGACTGGTTCATTCTCATCCTTCAGGTTTCAGCCTAAGTGTCATCTCTTCAGAAAAGTGTTCTTGAAGTTGTTTGTCCACCATTAACAGAATCTACTTATTTCCTTTCTAGAACTTATCCTCATTTATAATTTTAATTTATTTGCTTACTTTTTTTTTTCTCTCTGCTGCACTAGTATAGGAGTTTCAAAGGATAAACACCTCGTCTGTTTTGTTCTATATTGTATTTCTACTTTCTGTGGGCCCGGTATATAAATGTATTGAATGTGTATTTCCTTTCATTTTGGAAGAGTAGGCCCAGGTGACTAACCTAATTGTCACCCATCTTATATTCTCTGATTGTAGTGTTATCTACCTAATAGGATCCTGAGGTATTTGTGGGTATAAAAAACCTTATACATTTTATATTTATTCTCTGCTCATACTAAATGATTAGCAAATACTAAATTGAACTGACCTGATTTTCAAGATGCATGTTTAGTCTTTTGAAAATGTCTCATAGAAGGTAATTGCCATATTCTCTAGCAGAACATTAATTGATGTAGAGATAACTGGGATGGACTGATCTGTATCTCATTTATGGTCATTGTCTGTCTGGTCTTCCCAACAGACCCTCAGTCTTCTGGGTGGGAGTGTGAAGATGCTTAAAGAGCGCCCAGGGATGGCAGAAGCTCCTCAGCAGCAGATGGGTGTTCCCGTGGTAAAACTGGAGAAAGAGTTGCCATGGGCCAGGGGAAGGGAGGACCCTAGTCCTGAGACTTTTCGGCTGAGGTTTCGGCAGTTCCGCTACCAAGAGGCAGCTGGTCCCCAGGAAGCCCTCAAGGAACTCCAGGAGCTCTGTCGCCAGTGGCTACGGCCTGAGCTGCACACCAAGGAGCAGATCCTGGAACTACTGGTGCTGGAGCAGTTCCTGACCATCCTGCCCCGGGAGTTCTATGCCTGGATTCGGGAGCATGGCCCAGAGAATGGCAGGGCCTTGGTGGCCATGATGGAGGACGTCACAGAGAGAGCTCTGGAGGCCAAGGCGGTGGGTGAGAAGGGGGTCTCAGGTCTTGTTTTGTTGGTGTGTGGTGTGGGCAGATTTAAAGAATTAAAAGGTTTGAGGAAGCGCAAGTGGATGAGATGCAGAATTTCTGTTCCTGTACTGTCAGAGGTACTTTTGGAGGGCATTGGAGTTTTCAGCAAGAAAAACCATTCCCAGGTCTTCTTTTTTGGTCATCAGGGCAGAAGCCTGACCATATGTCCCTTGCGAGCCTCAGGCTCAAAGAAGGGAGTTGTGGCAGTTTTCAAACCCCCTCCTAGACCTATTTCTCTTTGAGCAGAGCTACATGTGGGAATGCAAGGAAGTCCATTTGGTGAATATTCTCACTAAGAGGAGTTGTCTGTAATGGTGCTGTTTCCACATCTAGGACGCTGGCTCAGATGGCCCACATAGTGATTCTGTGGTGGTATTCTGGTGGTACCAAGTAACTGTACCACTGATGCTACCTCGGGACTCTGACCATGTCTCTGTCATTCTCTGATATAGTCACATAATCATTGACTGGGAAAGAGGACAGCAACTTTTTCTCACCAGCTAATTTATTGCAGAGTCTAGGCTTTGTATTATTTATTTGCAGCATCTGTAACTGGGGATTTTTTTTCCAGTACTGAGAGAATATTTAGGCTCTTTGTGATGTTACTTATGGTGGAATTTGATCTGTATTTGAGGCAGACAGAAGGGACCCTTGTAGAATGGCATGGACTAATAAAAGTTGCTCAGAGCCTAAGAAAGGGAGTTTAGCTTCCTTTTCACCTTCTCACTGATGTCCTGGCAAAGAGCTGAGCCAACTTGTCCTTCCTCTCCCCTGCAGCTGGAATGGTTCTTTTCTTGGCTGTCTTTTTTGGTTTTAATTCAATTCCCTTCATAACCAGGCCTCATTTGAAATAGATTTGTGGGCCTGTTCTTAGGTTCCATGCCACGTGCAGGGAGAACAGGAGGAGACAGCACTTTGCGGAAGCCCTTGGGAACCTGGTGTCCACCTGGGGCCAGTGGAGGTCAAGCCCGAGTGGGGGATGCCTCGTGGGGAAGGAGTTCAAGGCCTAGACCAAGGCACTGAGGAGCAGCTCAATCAGGACCCAGGTGCTGGGACGCAGGCCTTCCAGGAGCAGGGTAAGATGCAAACAGTACGGAAGTAAGGTCACAGGAAATGGTGCTTCGTGCCCTCTCCCTCTCTCCTTCCCTCTTTCCTTTACAAACCCAGCAACTGATAAACTAAGTTACCTGCAGGGTATACAGGGGTGGGGTGGGTGGGCAACCGCTCCCCCAGGAATTTATTTATTAAACATTGTTTATTTATTTTTACATGTTTAAACTTTAGTCACCTTCAAAGTACTCTCCATTTGATGCAATACACCTACTGAGTCCTTTTTCCACTGCTCAAAATTTTTGAACTCAATTTTGGTACCTTTTAATGCTTCTGCCATTTTCTGTTTCACCCCTTCCACATCGGCAAAATGTTACCTTTAACAACTTTTTTCATCCAGGGAAACAAAATCTTTTGGGGTGAGGTCAGGTGAATGGGGAGGGTGGGACATGGGGGTCATGCCACTTTTGGTCAAAAACTACCGAACACCCAGTGCTGTGTGGGCAGGTGCACTCATAAATCACCCATCATGAAATGGGCAAACACTTTGACAAAAGAGTTTTGAAAAAAAATTCACTGAAGCTGAAAGTACCTTCTCACAGCAACTCCAGTCAGTACACTGATTGAGATGGATTCCTAGAACACTCACCTAGCTGGGGAAACCTATACTACAAGGGGCCCACCCTCCAAAATATAATTCTGGGTTTTTTGGGTTCTGCCTCATAATTCTGAGTTTTTCTGGCTGCTTCCTAGACTTCAGTAGGAAACCGATGAAGTGAAGTTGTTTTCTATACTTTGACTCTTTGATTTCCACAGAATATATCTGGGATCATGCTGTCTTGTCATTTGTCTCCTTTCCCTCACATCCCTTCTTGAAACCATCAGGGAATAGTCAGCTGACATGTAGAAATATTTTTAAGTAGGCAGACCAGCCATTTCCTTAAAAGTAATGTGTGACTTTATTGTGTTACTAAATCTCAAGGGAATTATTTTCAGAGTAGGGAGCATGCGTAGCTCTGAAGGGACAGGGTGTATTGGGTTGGGACCATCTTCCTAGCTGAGAACAGGGTAAAATACGCCCAAATCCCTGTCATCCAGATCCCTGTTTGGAGTCTTCTTTTGGTCCCTGGGTTTTTGTGTCAGGCATAAGACACCTTTGAATGAGCTAACTGTAAGATAGCACTGATTCTGCTCATGCTTTTTTCCCCCTGCTCAGCTCTGCCAATTCTTCAGGCTGGTCCTGGCTTCCCCCCAGTGAACACCAGAGACCAAGAAATGGCAGTTGGGTTCCTTACGGCTGGGTCCCAGGTGAGCTGTGCCTCTGCCCTTTTGGTGATCATGACATTGCTTTGAAAGAGGTTCACTTTCCCCAAGATTTCTATGCAGAACAGAGCTCCATCCACGAAGTCAAATTATTCTACCTTCCTTGTTCTTACAGGCTTTGTTCTCTCCATTTCACTATCCTCAGTTGTTAATTTGAATTGAGCCTGTGCCTGAGGGTGCAGGCATAAGGCTCAATTCACTTGTTTGGATTACTTTTTGAGGGTGTTTTTTTTTTTTTTTTGATTGACCCAGTATTACTATTTTAATATTGGGAGGACATTGTTGACAGAAACCCCACTAGCCTGACCTAGGCTGTGGTGGTTGGCCAAGAGATCAGTAACCCTTTGTGGGTAACCTTTATGGCTACTTCTGCTGCTGCTCTTCCTCTGGACCTCCCCTTCCCCCATGTTAGCAGGAGTGCAGCTGGCTCAGGGCTGGGGGCTCTCAGGAGTGCTGAGCAGAGTGGTCTGCCTGGCCCTTATTCCGGCAACACCAGGAGTTTTGGCCTTGTTTGCATTTCTTAGGCTGACGCAGTCTGGGGTGACTAGAGCAAAGATGGGCACTGTTGCTACACAGTAAGTGTCTTCCTTGAGATTACCAGGGAGGTAAGGGATTTCCAGTGTGGCCTCCTTCCGAGAGGGATGAGTCTGAAAGGGAAAAGTTCATTGTAGAAAGTCCATGGCAGAAAAAAAGAAGTGAGTCAAGCCTGATCGAGCTAAAGCAGCACTGAACAAGGTTTGATGCCAGCGACATTTCCTATTTCTGTTTTCTGTGGCTGGGGTTTGGAGAAAAGGCAGAAGGACAGCAGCATGTTTTAATTTGGTCAGACTCTCCTCGTCTATCATAATAGTTCTTCATGGTGTCGTGAATGACACCATGTGGACTTTCCTCTGATGGAAAATCAGTTCGCGGTGAGGGGTAAATAGCAGCTTTCAGCCTCAGTCAAGCTTAAGGATTGGGTGGAGGTGATTGGAAAGTGGAAATTGGATGCTTTGTTTATTAGGGACAGGCTAAACATCTGCTTCAGAGACTGAAAAATAAAGTGGCTAAATCCAGTTCATTACTCTTTATCATTAAACCGTCGAGAGGCAGCCACTTCTGCTCCCAAGGCCAGCTAGGGACCCCAGTTCCTTCCATCTTCTCTCTTTGTTCTTCTCTAGAGTGTTGTCCCCTCTGGTCACTCTGCTTTTAGATTATTCCTACTTTGGGATTATTTCTTTATCCATAGCAGTCTCCTGTTGTTTCAGGGGTTGGGACCATTTAAAGATATGGCTCTGACCTTCCCAGAGGAGGAGTGGAGGCATGTGACCCCAGCCCAGATAGACTGCTTTGGGGAATACGTGGAACCACAGGCCTGTGGAGTCTCACCTCCAGGTAAGACTGTTTTCAGGTAAGAAACTGAGGCATTTTGAAAGCTTCAACTTTGTCCCAGATTTCAGAACAAAGGGGATTTCATGGCAGATGAATAAATGGGACCAAAGAGCATGGGCCAATGGTGTGATAACGTGCTAGGTGCATTCCTGTGTCAGAGGAGAAGGCAAGAGGCAAGAAAACACGAGGTGGTTATTGTGGTTGTGATGGGTCAGGTTGGTCATTAGGATTCCCGAGCACCTAATCTGTGTACATGATTGAAGGGTACTGCGGGCTCGAGAGCAAGAGAAAAGCAGCTAAAGGTGGTTCCTCTGATCTCATTCATTCAGCACGTATTTATTGAGTGCTCTCTGCATGTGGGCCCCACCTTCGCTTTGTGTTGGGGAGGACTAATGTATGTGAAACCTTTGGAGCATATAGAGTATCTGAAGAAGGGCATGAGAATGCACAGTAGGATTTTAGAGACAGGAAGGGTCAGTGGGTCTGTGTCATAGAGCAAGCAGAGCCCCGGCTGGCCTGTCTCATGCAATGGCTGGGTTTTACCTGAGGTGAGAGCTGGGAGGACTTGGCCATCACACACATGTAAAGAGCTCATAGGAGGAGTAGCAGGAGAAAAAAGGAGGGGAGAGTTATCAGGGCGAAGATCCTGCTGGGAAAGCCAACACAGGGCACTGCAGGGGCTTGGGGTCTTCCAGAGCGAAGGACAGTGTGGAAAGTCTCTGTGGGCTGAATGGAAGAAACGAGCTTGGCTCTCTCCTTTTTTTTTTTTTCTAAAAGGGAAAATTCTCTTTTAGAAAATTCTAATTCTTTTTTTCCCCTTTAATAACTTCTTTATAAGTTACGTACTGACCACTTATATGTCCAGACCTCACCTGGACTTTTTTCATCTTGACCTTCGTTGAGGGATGAGTACTTCCTCATTATTGTACTTCCTTCAGGACATGAGAGAACCATGCTGGCTCCACCACTTACTGTGACCTTGGGTATCTCACTTGACCTTTTCAGGTCTCAGTTTTCTCAGTTGTAAAATGAGGTTATTCATAGAACACTGTCTCTTGGCGTTGTAAGGATTTAATGAGATAATAAACCTAAACATTTGGCAAGCATGGTAGTGTTAGATATTTGTATTAGTTGTGTAAGTATTATTAAGTGATTCCTTTATGAATCAGTGAGCATTCATTCACTTATTCACCCAAAAATATTTATTTGGCATTTACTATGTGGCCAAGATTCTAGTAGTCACTGTGAAGGGTTAAAAATAAAGGTGCGGTTTTAACAGTCAGATGAAGACCCCAGATGCCTGTAATAACGTTTATTATGGAGTAGTGTAAGGTTCACTGGAGGAAGGGGCTCAGGATACCTAGGTCCAGTACAAGGTTGTCACACCATGAGAAAGAGATGTAAGATTACTTGCTGGCAGAGGGTTTGGAAACCCTCAGAGGTTAACTGCACAGTGCAGGGTCTCGTGCAGTGTGCCCCAAATAGAGGTCTCATCATTCCAGTGTCTTAATCCCCATCAGTCATGTACCTCTGCCAGTGATGCCACTGTGTGGGGAAAGATTCTGCCCTTTAGTTCTCAGGGGGGTTTTACACCATCCTGGACCTTTTTGACTATTCCAGAGACTCTGGCTGTGTGTTTGTCCTCTTAGCCAGTCATTGTTTCAGAACAACCCAAGCACTTCCCTAAACGTTTATAATTGAGGCTAGGTGAGGTGAAGGTCTGTTTCTCAGGTATACCACCTGCTAGCCACCTCGACCTTCAGTTCTTCCTGAGACTCATTCCTCAGTAGGTGCAGCTCTGGCATTAACGGCTGTGTAGGATAAGGCCTGAGAAAATAAACGTTAGTTCCGTAATATGTAATATGTAGCACATATTTGCATTTCCTTGGGGTCCAGTTAAGGTTCATGCATTGCATTTAGATTTAATTTCACTATTCATAATACCTCAAAACTGGAAACTACCCAAATGAACATCAGTGAAAATACTAAATAGGTTGGAACATATTCTTACACTGTGATACCATACACCAATGAAAAAGAATGTAGCCCTGGCTGGTGTAGCTCAGTGGATTGAGCACAGGCCTGCGAACCAAAGGGCCACTGGTTCGATTCCCCAGTCAGGGCACATGCCTGGGTTATGGGCCAGGTCCCCAGTAGGGGGTGCTCGAGAGGCAACCACACATTGATGTTTCTCTCCCTCTCTTTCTCCCTCCCTTCCCCTCTATCTAAAAATAAATAAAATCTAAAAAAAAAAGAATGTAGTGTAACTACAGCTACACACCACGGTATGTGTGAATCTCGCAAGTATAGCAAGTATAGCCGGAAACAGTGTGAATCAATTATGTGAAGTTCAAGAATAGGCAAATTTTCTTTCTGGTGATAAAAGTCTGGAAAGCATGTTACTTTGAGGGCAGGATATTGTCACTGGAGGGGATAGGAGAGGAATTTCTGGGTGCTGGTAATGTTTCTTGAACTGGATGCTGTTTATAGGGTTGTGTTTGTTTTGAAAATTCTTTGAACTCTACATTTTTGTACACTTTCATGGAAGGTTCATGAAACAAGAATACATCAGAGATGATAGCTGTGTCTTTCATATTTTTATCAAGTCAGGAAGCATGTAATGTGTCTTCTTTTTACCTTTTAATGATCTTGCCTGAAAGGACTTTTTTCATTTAAGCACCACTTGCCATTTTTCTCTTGGCTTCCTTGCTTCCTTTACCTTTTCTCATCTTTTTTCTCTTCCCTTTTCACTTGTTCTTCTATAAACAATTGTTCTGTTAATTTAGAGAGAGTATAAGAGAGATCAGAAGAAGGACTTCTAGAAGGGGCAAGGCATTTCAATAGCATTCACAGGCATTTTGGTCCTAATAAAGATGCTACAGTAGAGGTTGTCTGGTATAAGAAGGTTGGTGACAAAGAGGGTTTATTTTTACATCCAATAGTCATTAAGCATCTTCCTTGAGTCAGGCCCTGTGCTGGGCTCCCAGGAGACCCAGATTAATAAAGGAAGGCGAGGTGGAGGCAGCAGTGTGAACAGGGACAGTGACCTGAGCAGGTGACTGTATGATACGGAGAACTGCAAGTAGCTCACCATTGCTGGAATAGGTTTATAATCACTGAGGAATGTTTGGATGGATGTGAAGTAGCATTTACAACAAGGTCACATATAAATAAGTGCAGAATAAATAAAGTGCTAATTTAATACATCTGTGCTGCAGAGACCCATAGTAAGACAATAATCAGGGTGTGCTTCTAAGAAATCATTGAGTCAGATTTTGAAGGAAATAAGAGTCTGAATTAGAAAGTTAAATGGGAAAATATTAAAATTTGGTAAACTATTCTGTAAAAAGGCATGGAATTTGTCTTAGCTCGGGCTTCTACAACAGAATACTAAAGATTGGGCGATTTAAAACAACAGACATTTATTTCTTATAGTTCTGGAGGCTGGGAAGTCCAAGATCAAGGTGCCAGCAGATTCAGGGTCAGATGAGGGCCCTCTTCCTTGGTTTGCAGACAACCACCTTCTTGACTTGACCTCATACGGCAGAGTACAGAGGGGGCAGGGGAGAGAGAGAGACCTATGTCTCTTCTTTTTTATAAGAGCACTAATCCCATCACGAGGGATCATGACCACATGACTTCTTTGTGTTTGTTTCCTACCTCCTGGTTTCTCCCCACCTCCTAATGGCATCACACACTGGGGCTTAGGGCTTCAGCCTGTCATTTGGGGGTGGGGCACAGACATTCAGTCCATGACAGAGATGGAAAGAAGTAAAGTTTGGCTTTATGGTCAAGGAAAGTAACATGTACTGAGGTTTTTGGTCAAAGGGAAAAAGAAGGAATTCTAACATAAATTTACTTTCCTAGTTGTTACAGAATCAGCCTGTGTCTCTTTTGTCCTGTAGGTATTGGGGGCAAGGAAAAGGAAGCCAAAATCCAGCAGGCAGACCTCAAAGGGGTGCTTGTTCAGGGGACATCAGAGAGATTTGGGGAAACTCCTCTCCAGAGCCCTGAGTTTGGAAGAACCTGTGATCAGGAGCCTGGTAACTCTGTGGGAAATATGCCAGGGCCGCCTCCTCCCCAGCATGGCCTCCTCCCCATGTCCGATGACCTCAAGACTCACACTTCCTTCTGGAAGCCTTTTCAGTGCCCTGAGTGTGGTAAAGGCTTCAGTAGGAGCTCAAACCTCGTCAGACACCAGCGAACCCATGAAGAAGAAAAATCCTATGGCTGCGTTGAGTGTGGTAAAGGATTTACTCTGAGAGAATACCTCATGAAGCACCAGAGAACCCACCTGGGAAAGAGACCCTATGTGTGCAGCGAGTGCTGGAAAACCTTCAGTCAGAGACACCACCTGGAGGTCCACCAGCGGAGTCACACAGGGGAGAAGCCCTATAAGTGCGGGGACTGCTGGAAAAGCTTCAGCCGGAGACAGCATCTTCAGGTGCATCGGAGAACTCACACTGGGGAAAAGCCCTACACCTGCGAGTGTGGCAAGAGCTTCAGCAGGAATGCTAACCTGGCTGTGCATCGGCGAGCCCACACCGGTGAGAAGCCATATGGATGCCAGGTTTGCGGGAAACGGTTCAGCAAAGGGGAGCGGCTGGTCAGACACCAGAGGATCCACACTGGGGAGAAGCCCTACCACTGCCCTGCCTGTGGGAGGAGCTTCAACCAGAGGTCCATTCTCAACAGGCACCAGAAAACTCAGCATCGCCAGGAGATCTCTGTGCAGTAAGGGTGCCCTGCAGAAATGCATCTCTTGCTAATGGAAAGTGCTGGACAAGGTGGGACCTTTGGACACCACCAAGTGAAGGGAGACCTCCCTGGAGGATGTAATTTATTTTTTACTCACTGAAGGACTTTGGAGAGGGCATTGAGGGGTTGTCGGTTACAGAAAGATACCTTGACCCATTTGCTTTCCACTTGTTCAAAAGAAGAAAGGGCAAGACCTGGTTCATTTTGAGTTTCCAGATATCACATCCTCTCCCATGACTTGCCTAGGCGGTGCTAACAGTTTTTCTTGCCCTCTTTTGAGGAAATGATATCCTGAGTGTTAGTTCATGTTGAGGTTTTTCTACTTCAGTTGGATGTTCATATCCACCTCCTGAGCAAGTCTGGTAGTCAAGGCAAAATTTTGTCCAGTGTTAGCAGCTTGAACCTAATTTTTCTGAGGCCTATATCTTGCCTGCCAGGATACAGACTCTGTCTCCCTTCCTCCCTCCTACTCTCTTTTCCATTTAATAAATATTTATTGAACACCTACCATATGCCTGGCACTGGGAATACAGTGGTTAATGAGATGGATGAGACCTTGTTCTCATGGAGCTTGTGATTTAGCACTGGAAGCAACTGCACAAAATCATTCATTCTCGTGTTCTTAGTTACGTCTGGTGAGTGGTGTGTGAGAAGATGTTCTTGTGCTCACTCATTCTGCCCTGTCAGCTTGGGTGCTGGATCTTTCCCTCCATAGTTGGTATCACTCAGGCAACCTCATTTATTTTACTTTATTTGTGGCCCCCTTTGTAACATTCTGCCTTCATCTGTAAAGCTTCCCCATTCCATTCCTTGTGCTATAGTAACTCTCCACGTATCTATTAGGAAATTAATATTTTGCTATTGATCACTGAATAAAGATGTATTTTTAAAAAACGTTCAGTTCTGTATAAAGATCTAAGTCTGAAAGATGAACTAGTATTAATACTTTACATTCGATGGCACTTTACAGTATATAAAATGCTTTTCTTTGTGTTCCCACTTGATTAATTCCACACGTATTTCTTAATGTCCAACAGTGTGCCAGGAACTGTTTTAGGTGCTTGAGATAATATCAGTGGATAAAATGGGAAAATCCCTGACCTTGTGAAACTTATGTTTTATTGAATATATTTGATCTTCACAACCACCCCGCATGGAACCTGTGGATGTTCCCAGGAACCTTCTGGACCTGGGATCTGACCCTGTGTCTTAGTCTTGCCAGCTTCTTGCACTGAAATGCATTTGCCACCTACCTCTTGTTACTGAGTAATTTCTGTCCTCGGTGCATCTAGATCCTTGTCATCTGAGGCACTTGGGGTCCTGAGTACCAGCTGGAGATGATGAGATGGTAGCAATCTCTTTTTCATGAGAGGGCCAATTTAGGAAAAATAAAGATGTTTATAGGCATTTAAAAAATGCATTTCTTTAACAACGAGAAGATGCAGTATTTGTAACTATGTTTAAGGTTTCTTTTATTATTTTGCCATCACTAAAGGATTTCCTTCCTGTTTGAAATTCCAGAGACTGCATAATTTGCATGGACTGCACTGCAGTGTTGTAATTCTGTGCCTCTGAATGCTGGCTGCTGAGTAAGTTAGTCTTTTGTCTCATAATGCCTCTTAATATTCTTTTATTGAGATTTCCCATTTTCTATTGTAAAAGAGATTAATGGTAATGACTTCTTTGTGCTGAAGCACAAAGAAGTCATTACCATTATGTTACGCAGTCCATTTTGAAACATTATTTTATCCATTTATTGGCGGATAGCCATGGTGTTTAATTTTGATTTAGCAGATGACCTTCTGGCCTCTTGGCTGTCACCATGGGGCTGCACTAACCAGGATGTATCTGAGACATCTACTCTCTGAGACTCTGAACTTCTCAGCAACATCAAGGTCTAGATGCAAAATCAGCTTGTTTTTTCCCACTTGCCAGTCAAGCCGGGTAAAGCTTAATGCTGACCACCTGGCAGTCAAACCTAATGGAAGACTTTTCCTAAACCTCTGGCTTCTGGTTGTAGAATATGGGGGCTGAGCTGGCCTGAGTTTGGCCTTCTCTGGGAGGTCCGTGTTCCAAAGCTGGATGGGAGCATGGGGCCGCCAGAGGCTGAGAGTTGCTCATCAATGGTCTTTCTGTTAACCTGAATTAAATTATAGATTCTCTTTGATCATACACTTAGCCAGACAGGTCTCTGGGTTTTCAGCCAGTTGGACTCCCTTGAGATAAGCTTGGACAGAAGTCAGGCCTTGCTGTCTTTCCCACTTGGGTTCCCTTGTGTGCTTAGAGGCCAAAGGTTATGGACAATGCCTCAAAAATGCCTCAGAGGGCCTTCTTTTTATATGTATTCAGATGTCAAATATTTGCTGTATTTTTCTATTTAGAGATTTTTTTATAATAGAAAATTTCTAACATACATAAGTGAATCCTCATGTAGTCATTATCCTACTTTAACCATTATAAATTCATAGACAGTGTTGTTTTATCTCTACCCCTCCCAATCTTCCTCCCCCACTGAAGTACTTTGAAGCAAATCCCAAATGCTTATAAATATTTTAGTGTGTACCTCTAAAGGGTAAGGACTCTAAAAGAATAACCATAATACTATTATCATAACTAAAAATTAACAATTCCTTAATTCCTGATTAGCTTTTTAAAAATCCACATTTTTGGCTTTGAGTTAAGATCCAAGATCCATAATTGTTATTTGTTGCTTTGTCTTCTAAGGCTAATAATCTATAGTTTCCATTCTTTTTTTTCCCTTGAAATTCATTCACTGAAACAACTGGATTATTTATCCTGTAGAGCTTCTTACATTCTGAACTTTGTTGTTCAGAATGCATATCCATGGCATTATTTAATATAGTTCTCTGACCTCTGTATCAACTAAAAACTTAGAAGGTCTAACCAGATTCATATTTCACATTTTATCAAGAATGCATAGATTGTGGCATGTCTGGTTGTTTCTTGTTACATAATATCAGGAGCCTAGACCCACTTATTTCATTAATTTTGTAAATGATTCTTCATTTATTAGCTAGAAAATGCTTCTGTAAGAAACTTCCTCTCATTGACTTAGGTTCCTCTTAGATTCTATTCATAGAGGAAAAGAAAAACTTGAATCTTTCTTCCCTTTACCTGTTTCCACAGTAATGATCTGACTGCTTTGCTTCCTGTAAAAGTGAATAATCACTTTTTAAAAATTAAAATGAATTTATGGGTATAAATCAGTTCACTGCAGTTATTCTTTCTGAAGCTGAAATCATTTCACCTTTGGCCCGTGGGAGCCTCTAACTTGGCTGGTGATTATTTTTAACACAACCCTAATCATTGCTGACAGTTTGTTTTCTTGCGGGACAAGATGTTACAAAATCATCTTGTACATTTCCTTTCCCTTTGAGAGTGAAGAGAAGTCATATTTGTGTCAGGACAATGGCGTAAAGTGGGATTCCAGGGTTAACCTTATTTACAGCCCTTGATTAGGTATCTGCAGTACCTCACATGGGAGGAGTGCACTTGCAGGGCCCGGCTGTGTGTGCCTTGCTGCTGCGACGGTGAGGAAGGGTGTCACTTCCAGGGTATGATCATTGTAGAGGAATCCCTTTTTATCTCCTGGGAGGTGGTAGAACCAGGTAATTTTCTGCTCAAGGTTTGTTCTGGGGAGCTATTGCATTCAATTTTTTTTTCTCAAAATGTAAACCATGAATGTTGTCTGCAGGCTGATTATGCTAAGTACTTTCAGTACCTGTTTTATCCCAGCCTAGGGGTAAGTAAGAAAACTTTTGTTTCTTAAAAAATAAGCTGGTTTCAAGTCTCATCCCCCTCCACCCTGCAACACAAGTTGACTTTATCTGAGGTAGGGAACGTAACTGGCACAATGTGTTTCTTCAGAGTCTGCTTGCTCTTAAACTCTGCCGGAGTTTCTCAGCCTTGTCACTATTAAACATTCTGTGTCAGATAATTCTGTTTTGGAGGCAGTCCTGGCTGTTTGTGCACCTTTGTCTAGTAACATCCCTGGCCTCGACCCACTAGGTGCCAGTAGCATCCCTTATTTGTCACAATTAAAGAGGTTTCTAGACATTGTCAAGTGTCCCATGGGGGACCAAATTGACCCAACAGAATTACTGCTCTTAGCATTCAGGATAATAGCTAAAGCAAATTAGATGATTTAACTATTGAAAGAAACGACTATCATACCAAGGATGGTTTCCTGCTAAGCCTAAAATCCCAGCTTTCTAGAAAATAAAGGAGTTTTTATTAGAAATCACTTGGGTTAAATGTGGTATTGCCAAGCAGAGCCAAGAGCTATTGAAGTAGAATCTCAGGGGAGGGGCTTAGGAATCTGTAACAAGCACCCCAGATGGTTCCTACGCAGGCAACCTGGCTTGTTGCTTTGGGTTTCTCTCAGGTAAGTACCTGCCATAGAACCTGTATGTCACAAAGAGCTTTTTGTTTATAAAAAAGATCTTATTTATTTTTAGAGGGGAAGGGAGGGAGAGAAACATCAATATGTGGTTGCCTTTCACGCAGCCCCTACTGGGGACCTGACCCGCAACCCAGGCATGTGCCCTGACTGGGAATAGAACCAGCAACCCTTTGGTTTGTAGGCCAGCGCTCAATCCACTGAGCTACACCAGCTAGGACACAAAGAGCTTTTGTTTGGTGTCTAGATTCACCTTTCTCAGTAAATGCAAGTGTGTACTGGGGACAAGTTAAGCTCAGTGCAGCCAGTTTCAGTCTTTCTTACTCCATTATATTGTTGTCAAGGTGCTCAGTAGATGGTAAATATTAGAATAAATGAAAGGCCTAGATTTTTACTATTTTAGCCAGAAAACTTTCAAGCAGATGCCTTAGGAGGAAGGAGCCCAGCATCAAGTTGTCTCCTGGTGGCTCTCCCAATCTTACAGTTACCTTAACCCATTGTACCACTAATTACCATTGCATCAAGTTCACTTAGAAATTCTACAAGATAAATTCACTTGGGCTTCTACAATTTCATATTTCTATTTTGCCTTTTATTACTTCAATGGAGGATGTACTTCTAGAGATACATTGTGTTCAACCTATCTCCAATATTGACATGTTTCAATAAAAATTTTCAATAAAACTTATAATGGGGGGAGAAGGCTGTATTCCTTGTATTTGTTGCTGCTGGGAGTTTAAACTGCTAGGAGAGGGGATGGAAAGGATTGGGTAATGCAGATGTGCCTTGAGATTCGGAGGGACTTAAGAGAAGCAATACTGGTTTTCTGGAAGAGCAACTAGGTTCCAGTAAAAGGGCTGCTATCACAGCTGTGACTAGCTTCACTAGAGCTCACTTCATCTGTTTTCCCTTTCCAGTAAAAACTGCAGTCGTGAGAGATGATAGAAGCTTTTAGATAGATCTTGAAAGAAAGATTGTGGAAATCTGTTGTCCTTTTTGACTCCCACCTCTAGGAGCTATTTGAATATCATACTGTCTCTATGTCTGAAAAAATTCACTTATAATGTATTCTTAGAAACTTCACTGGCTCCTGCAGAAGGGCTCAATATGAACCGGGAAAGTAGAATGAGCAATAAGTAGTTTATTATTGAGAGCCAGCCTTCTCACTAGGTTTTCCCAGTCTTCATTTCCAATGGTTCCTTCTGCCTGGACAAAGGCGCTAATGGAAGGAATGGAAAACAAATGATGAAAAAAAATCAACAGTTGAAAGTGCGGTACCAGCACATACATAGACCAGTGGAATAGGATAAAAGGTTCAGAAGTACAAGGTCTGTCTGTATAAAGTCCAACCATTGTTAATATAATGAGAATAGTTTGCGCGACATCAGTGTAACCAATGGCAGCCAAGGGGAGTGGACTGGAATGTGCATGCGTGAACAATGATGACCCCACTGTACTAGTCAGTGGGGGTGGTAGATGCCATTGGGTACACCTGTGTACCTTGTGGCCATTACATTCAAAATGAGTGAGTAGAGCAATGAATTTGCATCAAATTTTGTGTTAAGCTTGAACGTTCCCCCAGAAATTATTCGAACGATTCAGAAGGCTGTAGCCATGGGCAACTGGAGATTGGCAGCTTCATCACCACAACACACCAGCTCATGTATCACGTCTCATGCAGAGTTTTTTGTGAAACAGCAAATCACCCAGGTGACTCAGCCCACATTTCGCACCCTGAGACTTCTGGCTTTTCCCAAAACTAAAATCGCCTTGGAAAGGGAAAAGATTTCAGACAGCCGATGAGATGAGGAAAATATGATGGGACAGCTGGTGGCGACTGGAAGAACAGTGTGAGGTCCCAAAGTACCTACTTTGAAGGGGACTGAGTGTCATTGTCCTATGTACAGTGTTTCTTGTATCTTGTGTCTTCTTCAGTAAATTTCTCTATTTTTCACATTACATGACTGGATACCTTCTGAACAGACCTCATAGACCTGTCTCTATATAGGAACCTGGTATATAATAAAGGTGATAATATCAAGCCACTGGGCAGAGAGATT
Organism: Mormoops blainvillei; assembly: GCA_004026545.1. Taxonomy (NCBI): domain Eukaryota; kingdom Metazoa; phylum Chordata; class Mammalia; order Chiroptera; family Mormoopidae; genus Mormoops; species Mormoops blainvillei. The sequence goes on along the minus strand of PVJD01003942.1, from coordinate 19,366 downwards.
TAAAAAAAATATATATTGGTCCTCTTTTCTCCACATCTTTGCCAGCACTTGCTGTTGGTTAATTTATTGGAGAACAGGGAACCCTACTACACTGTTGGTGGGAATGCAGACTGGTGCAGCCACTGTGGAAAACAGTATGAAATTTCCTCAGGAAACTAAAAATGGACCTGCCTTTTGATCCGACAATTTCACAGCTCGGATTATACCTGAAGAGTCCTGAAACACCATTTCAAAAGAACCTACGCACTCCAATGTTCATAGCAACACAATTTACAATAGGCAAGAATTGGAAGCAACCCAAGTGCCCATCAGTAAATGAGTGGATCAAAAAAACTGTGATACATTTACACAATGGAATACCACACGGCAGAAAAAAAGAAGGAACTCCTACCCTTCACGACAGCATGGATGGAACTGGAGAGCATTATGTTAAGTGAAATAAGCCAGGTAGTGAAAGACAAATACCATATGATCTCACCTATAAGTGGAACCTAATCAATAAAACAAACAAGCAAGCAAAAATATAACCAGAGACATTGAAATAAAGAACAAACTGACAGTAACCAGAGGGGGGTGGCGGGGAATAATGAGGGGAAGAAGGGGAAGTGTCATTAAGGAACATGTATAAAGGACCCATGGTCAAAGCCAAAGGGGGTTAAAATTGAGGGTGGGAGGTGGGTGTGGGTGGATGGTGGGGGAAATGGAGACAACTGTACTTGAACAACAATTTAAAAAAATAAAAAATATCAACGGTGCTCTGACTGGTGTGGCATAGTTTGTTGGGTGTTGTCCCACAAAACAAAGAGTCGCTTGTTTTATTTCCAGTTGGGGCACATGCCTGGGTTGCAGTTTGGTCCCTAGTGGGGGCACATTGATGTTTCTCACAATAATGTCTCTTTTCCTCTGTTTCTCCCTCCCTTCCCTTCTCTCTAAAAATAAATAAAATCTTTAAAAAAGAAAACCAACAACTTCTTTATTATTTTGTTTTAATTATGCAATTTATATATTTTTAAATAACAACTATGCTTTAATTAAAAAATATTTTTATTGAATTTGTTGGGGTTACATTGGTTACTAAAATTATACAGGATGGGGCAAAAGGAGGTTTACAGTTGTGACTGTGAAACACAGAGCTTATTCTTGTATTATTATTTATTATTGTATTATTTTCCATTCAAACAACCTCCTTATAAGGAGGTATAAACCTCCTTATACCCCACCCTGTATAGGTTTCAAGTATACAATTCTATAATACATCACCTACATATTGTATAGTGTGTTCACCACCCAAAGTCTAGTCTTCTGTCATCATTTATCCCCCCTTTCCCTCTGGTCATCACCATACTCTTGTGTGTATCTATGAGTTTTCTTTCCTTAACCTTTACCTATTTCATGCAGTCCCCCAATTTCCTCTCTGAGACCTATCAGTCTGTTCTTTGTATGTTTTGTTTGTTTAATTTGTTCATTATATTCTACATATAAGTGAAATCATATGGTATTTGTCTTTCTCTGACTGTCTTATTTCACTTAGCATAGTATCATCCAGGTCCATCCATTCTGTTGTGAAAAGTTAAGATTTCCTTGCCCCCCCCCACCCCTGCACATGGCTGTGTAGTGCTCCATTGCGTAAATGTACACAGCTTTTTTTTTTTTTTTTAATCCTTAGCCAAGGACTTCCCCCCCGCAACCCCAACCATGGCTTTTAGAGAGAGAGGAAGGGAGAGAGAAACATTGATGTGAGAAGAATCGATTGGCTGCCTGTAGTACATGCCCAGACCTAGGATCAACCCATAACCTGGATAGGTACCCTGACCAGGAATCAAACCTGCAACCTTTCAGTTATGGGACAATGCTACAACCAATTGAGCCACACCAGCTAGGGCTGTACCACAGCTTTTTAATCCACTCATCTACTGATGGACACTTGGGCCACTTCCAAATCTTGGCGATTGTAAATAGCGCAGTAACGAACATAGTGGTGCATATATTGTTTCAAATCAATGTCTCAGTTTTCTTTGGATGTATTCCCAGAAGTATTGGGTTGGCCAAAAATTTTGTTTGTTTTTTTTTCATAGAATGGCTCTGGTAGCACTTAGTTGTTTTTCACTTCATTTGAAACTTTTGTTAGATTGTATTGTAACAGCTGTCATATCAGCTGTGCATTAAAAAAAAATCAAAATTGGCGAATTTTTGTGTAGCCTTTTTAACATTGAAGATGGAAGAAAATATGTACCATAGGTACCAAATGTGGAGGGATAATGAAGTAGAAAGGAAAACTTAGTCTAATTTTGAAAGTGTTGCAGATGAAATAACAGAAGTGTTGTTAGATGTTGGGAATTGCTCTTCACAAGGCAGATAAGGCAGGGCTGAAAGCCCAGTGTTGTGTGTGTGTGTGTGTGTGTGTGTGTATTTCACTTAGCTGATATGCTGAGAATTAGGCACCCAGAAAGCTTCAGTTCAATATCCCTAGTGTGTGATAGAGCTTATGTACCACCCAGGCACTGTGGGTGTACATCTGGAAGCTGCCCCCAACACGAGGCCCTAAGAAACCTTGTAGAAAATCAGCTTCAGCCCACATCCAATATTCCATGTGCTGTTAGGTCAGCAGCAGCTGTTACATCTAGACATCCACAACATTCCAGTGTGCTCACTGTTCCTAGCTTCCCTGTCCTCCCTTACTCCAAATGGGCCCAAATACTTCTCAGGTAAATCTCACCTGGCTCTGATAGCACCCCTCCTTTGAAGTACTTCATACTTCAGGAAACTCAAAGGAGCAATAAGGCAGGTAACTAGATCATGTGCGGTTTAACTCTAGAAGATCATTTTCATAGAATAGTGGCATCTGACTCAAAAGATTCAATACAGGGGATTGAGATGGGATAGATGGGATCCAGCTCTGTTGTCTTGTAACTTTCCCCTACTTTCCATGATACTGCAGAGGATATTACCGCCTCTGGGTGGCACTCACTACTCAATAAAACCTGCTCCATCAGCTTGCTGATAAATGCTTTTACAGCTTTGCTAGTGGTGAAGTTGGTAAGCCTCTGTTATAATACTCAAATGAAAATTACCCTTAGGATATTTTAGATCAAGGTTGTGTCCTTCGTGCTATTAATTAAATAAGGAGGCCATTAGACTGAGGTGGCTCTAATTTTGAGAATGATTGCTCTGTTGTATGGAACACTGTGTCTTCACCAGAACATTCATTCAAACATTTGAATAGATCCTGAAGTTTCGTCTCACCAGCCCAAAGCAGATATGAGATGGCCCTACACATGAACAGCAAGGCATGGTCTTCACAGCAAAGTGCTGTTTTACTACTTTAAGCTGGGACCCATACCACATGAATCTCTCCAGCAATACGGGATAGTTACATCCTGATCTCTCACTAGAGAAAGACTGATTTTGAAGTTTTTTGTTTTTGTTTTTGTCATAAGTTCATTCACTGTTATGTCTCAGCCCACGGCACAATGCCCAGTTTAATAAACGTGCTTAATAGAGATTTCTTTAATGAATCAGTGCCTTTTACAGTAGTTACCTAATATTTCCTTCTCTGCCCAGCGCTCCTTCCCTAATTTTTCTGGTTGCCATTGCTCTACTTCATTTTCATGTCCGTATGTGGAGGAGGCAGATGAAGTACTTTCCTTTCGGCATCCCAAGAGTGCAATTTTATGGAAAACGCTTGAATTCTGACTTGAGGTTGTGCTTATTTGAGTTGGGAGGGTTGATTGTTGCAGAGGGTTCCATAGCTTTTTAACAGAACTGTATCTGTAAGTTGTTCTGAAATGTGTCATTAAATTTAACAATACCCTTTAACACTGAACTGATAGCTCTTTGTTCTGTATAACCATAGAGGAGGACTCAGAGGGCATTGAGGGCATTGATGGCGAGACCACTGAAAAAACAGAGGAGAGTTTGGGAAAGAGCATGACCTCTGTGACTGAGAGTCAGTCCCAGTCCCAAAGCTGAGTTCAACAGAAGACTGGACTAGATTCTAGACAGTTTGGAATCTCTATTCAAGAAAGAAAAAGTTCCCTGCTTTTTTTGCTTGTTTGTTTTTTGTTTTTTAATGAGGTGTTGTTTTCTCTTATTTTATCATGGCTTTTTAATGAAATATCTTAAGTTGTAATTCTTTGTGCTTGATAAAGAAAAGGAATGTTCTGATATGTTGAAGGAAAAAGAAGGGTTTATTCTGCCAAGTCTATAAGGACGGCTAAGCTTCTGAACTTCTTACAGTTGACTTATGTGCAGGATAAAGAAAAGAACATTCCTGTCCATTTACCTGTTAGTAAGCAGCTCCTAGGCCAGGATGAGAGCCAGTCTGAGAGGTGTTTGCCAAACAGAAAAATTTCCTTATTCTATGCCCTTCCTCAGATGAAAACCTTTACAGCGAGAAAACCTTCTCAAAACCTACTGATGAGCAAGGTCAGTCGAAGGTCCTTCGTGTTTGTTTATTGCTGCGCCTCTTCTTTCTCTTGTTCATTTTCTTTTTTTTACCTTGGAGCCAAAATATTGTATTATTCACCATCACAGAAAATGTATATTAAAGGAAGACCTCCATGTTTACATCAATTTTTCTTCACATCATTTTTACGTGTTTGAGGTGAGATGTTCTTGCATTTATTGTCAGAGATCCAGGGAAGCCTAAATTCAGCCCTGACAATCATCCCAACTCCCGACAGCTTCCAAGGAAACAATGTACACAAAGAACAATAGTAAACTTTGAGCGAAAGTACCACTTCGTTAGTATCTGAGCTGCACCCAATACCCTCCATCATGGGCTCACTGGTATAAAGTGAGCTGGAAAATTGTCTAGGCCTACCTCGCTTCCCCCTCTCTCGGCTGCAGATCTAAATTGAGGATCTGCGTGTGCAGGCATGGTGTGGAGGTGGGTGACTGGACCCCAAGTGAAGATTCCAACCAGACATGAATAGAAGGGGACTAATCAGGGCCAAGCTGGAAGGAAGGGAGGCTCGTTTCTGGATGCTGACCTTTCAGGGCATACTGCCCTTCGTAAGATGTGAGCCAGTGAACTCCTTGGGCTCTGACCAACAGGATTGGTAATTTCTTCCTTGGAGGAGCATGGGGAGATATAAAAGGTATTGGTTAAAGCAAAATCATGGGAGAAATGCCTTAAGTGTCCCTTCTCCGGTGTTTGCCATCAATGTTATTATCATTTTCATCATAATCTATAGCAACATACTTTTATTGAGTCATTATTTTAAACCAAGCACTGTGATAGAGCCTTCTGAGGATGAGTTTGTTAAGATGAACAGGACCTTTTCTAAAATTTAAAAGGAACCCTACGATCCTGTTTGGGGTGGAGTTGGGGTGAACATGAATCATGCAAACCAGGGTATGAAGAGGGTTGTAATGAAATTTGAATTATGTGGAATTCCAGAGGAGAGAAATTCTCTGGGAATACTTGAGGTGCCTTCATGAAGGGCATCCTATTTTATCTGACCCAGCTAGAATTTTGATAGAAATGGGCAAAATAGGCCTGCTGGAACAGCATGAGTAGGGACTAAAAAAATGTAGTGTGTTTGGTAGACTGGTGAAATTCAAATGGGCTGAAGGCAAATGGCTAGTGATTGGAGAGGCCAGGAGTAGAAGCTAGTTGCTATGGCTTTCTGTGTAATGTTCTTTCCAGTTTTACTACACTTTGTGCAACAAAGGATATTACTCTGTTGGACAGGAAGCCAAATACAGGTGAAATTCAAATGGGCTGAAGGCAAATGGCTAGTGATTGGAGAGGCCAGGAGTAGAAGCTAGTTGCTATGGCTTTCTGTGTAATGTTCTTTCCAGTTTTACTACACTTTGTGCAACAAAGGATATTACTCTGTTGGACAGGAAGCCAAATACAACTTCTCTAGCCATAAACTCATGTTTATGAGGCTTTTCCTCTCTTTGTGTCCTCCTCTAGGTCAACTTGTAGAGAGACACATTCATAAAGATTATCATGGCCCATTCCCTTCCTGTTTTTCGTACTCAGATAATCAACTCTAAGTCTAACCTCTTTTCTCTCAGTACTGTGTGGATGGAGGACCTTTCTTTCCTAAGAAAAAAGAGAACACAATTGAGACAGTGTGGGGGCGGCTTCGGTGCTCAGATGAGACAGTCACTACAGGTATTCCTGATTAAGTATCTATAGCTGTGGAACTCCATCTAGCAGGGTCCATGGCCAAGAGTGGGACAGCTTCAGGGAGAATGCTCAATCTGTGCCCAGAGCCAGGTTCAACCCAGAATGTGGGGATGTTGTCTAAGAAGTGGGGGTGGAGTGGAGGAGTTTGGAAATTGGGATGCATAAGGGTTAAGGGTTTGAGGAATGTGAGGGTGTGCAGGGGCTTTCAGAGGGCCTCCCTTTGGCAAAGGCATCAGCACAGGCCACAGACTTCTATGCGCTGACCTTTTTCATGTGGAATGTATGTCCTTTTCATCCCTCTCTAGAATGTCTGCAAGTAAAGCTAATTTGCATCTGTTTATGTGGTTCTGTCTTTAGAGGAGAATTTATCCATGCAGGGGCCGAGAAATTTTGGACTTGCAAATTTCTTAGGGAGCCATGCCCATGGTGACAACCCAGGATAATGAGGTCTGTGTTCCTCCTGCCCTCTGTGTGTGCAGCCTGTCTCTGGGATGCATTCATTCTCCTCTTCCCAGCACAAAGACCCTGAAGGGGAATCTGCTGTCACAGCCTACAGGATGAAGCCTTCACACTGAACAGTTTCCTTAGAGCTTTCTTCATGTCCTTGTTTCTCAGGCAGTAGATGAAGGGGTTCAGCATGGGGGTGACCACCATATACATCACTGAAGCCAGCGAATCCTTGTCAGCTGAATGGGAAGATGAGGGATTCAGGTAGACCCCTGTGATGGTCCCATAGAAGAGAATGACTACAGTGAGATGGGAGCCACAGGTAGAAAAGGCCTTTTGTTTACCCCAGACAGATGGGACCTTAAGCACAGCTGACACAATGTGGCTATAGGAGACAAGAATACCAAGGAAGGGGATCAGAACGATCGAGCCCCCTACCAGCAGAATCATGAGCTGATTGAGTTGGGTGTTGGAACAGGAGAGCTGGAGCAGGGGGACAAGGTCACAGAAGAAGTAAGGGATGCTGTTGCTGGCACAGAACTCCAGCTGAGCCATGAGGAGGGTGTGTAGTAGGGAATGGAAGATGGCAATGAGCCAGGAGCTCCCTAGCATCAGGGTGCAGATTTGCAGGCTCATCATAGTGGAGTAGTGCAGAGGGTGACAGATGGCCACAAAACGGTCATAAGCCATTGCCGTCAGGAGGAAGTTGTCCATGTTGGCAAGCAAAATGCAGAAGTAGATCTGGGTTAGGCAGCCACCATAGGAAATGGACTGAATCTGCATCTGGATGTTCACAAGCATCTTGGGTACTGTGGCGGAGATGAAGCAGAAATCCACCAGGGAGAGGTTGCTGAGGAGGAAGTACATGGGCGTGTGGAGGCGGGAGTCTGAGCCAATGGCCAGGATGATGAGCAAGTTCCCTGCTGCCCCGATCAGGTACATGACCAGGAAGAGCCCAAAGATCAGCTTCTGCCTCTCAGGCCGGCTGGCAAGCCCTAGGAGGATGAACTCAGAAGCACTCGTGTGGTTTCCTCTCTCCATGGTCACCTAGCCCTGCTGGGAGATCCAGACCAGGCACAGGCTATAGAGAGGGCAGAGGTGCCCCTGCGTCCTTTCTTCCTTCAAACAGTCTCTCAACTCACAGCTGGCCACACCTCTGTGTTCATTGGTACAAACCCCAAAGAAGTCTCTCCATCTATCAATGGAAAGTCCTATGGCTACAACAGACCTCAAAGTCAGGGTTTTTTTATTATTTTACCACCAAAATGATGCTGATCCTGAACCCCACAAAACCTTATCTCCCAACCCTCCAAGGAGAACCCTTGTGACACAGGGCCAGGTACTCAGTGGTGGTAACAATGGAGGGAATGCTGAGAGTGTTTCAGCTCCTTGAATTTCAATCGTACTCTCATTCTTTGATATGAACAACTAATATTATCTCAATATTAAGTAAAAGGCTATGGAAATATAGTTTCTTCCTGATCCTAATAAGATTATCACCTGAAAGACATTTTCTTTATAGAACTCTGGAACCGCAGTAGCACATATGTAGGACCAAAGGTTTTTACTTGTATATATCCTCTTTTCCCTTGAATATTTTGATTCCTTACCCACATAGAGCCCAGGGCTCAGGGTGCTCCAGCTGCCACTCATCACTGACTCTGGGCCACCCTCATCCCAGTGATGATGCTGTGGGATGGATTAAGCCAGGGTAAACTTAGACAGAAGAGCCCACTGACTGGGACAACTCAGCCTGCCTTTCTGTCTGGGCTTACCCCGGAAAGGACTTGCCTCTGGAGGGTAAGAGTTGCCCCTGCAGACAACAAAGAGAATTCACAGGTATACCATTTCTCAAAGTTAACAGTTGGCAGTAGGGCAACATAGGGACCCCACTAAACAGGAGTTCGAAACAGTTCAGTGCAAGCTCAGATATATTTTCATTAGATATAATTATTTTTCACTGTTTTGCAAGACATTGTTGGGATTTGGGTCCAATGAGAATATATAAATCAATAGTGGCATAGCTAAACACGTTACTCAACTCCTCCCACAACCACATCAAAATTACAGCTAAACTACAGAATGACCATTATTCAGAAACCACTGAAATTGAGCTGAATGGGAATCCTACAACTAGGGAATTGAAGAAACCACATTGAAACTGGTAGGGAGGCGGAGATGTAGATTGGGCTGGTGTCACTTTAACGTGTGGTAGATAAAAATCATGAGAAATTTCTCAACTATGGATTTTCCCCACTAAGGAATGAGGGATCCCAGCCCTATATAAGGTCCCCTAGACTGGGGTTCCAATGCTGAGAAGTCCCATAACTTCTGGCTGTAAAAATAAGTGGGAATCGAGGCTGAGGGAGATAGAGGGCTCCTGGAGTCCCAGGCAGTTTCTCTTAAAGGGCTCACACATAGACTAACTCATACACACTCCCTCTGAGCTCCAGCATAGAGGCAGCAGTTGAGAGGCACCAGAGACATACAGAGGACAACTGAATTGTCCAGCATCAGGGAGAGAGCTGGAGGGGGCAGCTTTCTCCAGACAGACATGGCAGAGGATGACATTGTTCCTTCCGTAGTCCTCCATCACAGAACTAGCAGGCAGGCACCATATCTGAGATTCCATCAACGTGGTTCACACTGTTTGCCCCACCCTGGTAATTCCCTGAGGCTCTGCCCCACCCAAGTTTTGGGCCCACCCACGCTGTTTCCAGTGGCTTTTCCACATGAATTGCCTGTTTTGGCTCATACTTCAGATTTTCCTAAAATCTCCCAACAAGCAGCATCTGGCCTCAATGAGCCCTGTACCTCTCACGAAGTGGCTGCAGGCCAGGAACTAGGCAGTAGCCAGCCATGGTTTATAGATCGGCCTTGCCTGGGCACGTCCAAGCCCAGCACAATAGTAACCACCTGCAGATCATTTTGTAGCTCATGTGCGGTGGCCCATGCAGAACACGGATGGAGGCTGACCTTGGCCTATACCTCCTGGGAGGGCTGGAGCCAGAGCCAGAGCACCCAGTGGACAACTTCAGACCACAGTGAAGCACAACCACCCAAATACCTCCACAAGTGACACATTCAGGGGGCAGACTCAGTGAACACCAGAGCTTTGCTGAAGTAAGTCCTGCTGTGTGGGGTGGGCCCCAGCATGCCTGATCCTCTACAGTGGTCAGAGGTCAATGGTCAGAGGTTGCAGCTGGTCCTTGCGCCTGATCGGCCTGGGGATAAATTTCTACCATTTATGTGCCAACTGCAATCAAGTCTCAACTATAACAGGAGGGGGTACACAGCCAACAAGGGGGGTATATCTGGAGTACCCTACTCAGATAAATGGGGTGGGGAGCTGTGCCACTGGATCCTGGAGGACACCTACTACATTACCTCACTCTACCAAGCCCAGGAGATATAGCAGCTCAACCTAATACATAGGAACAAACACAGGGAGATGGCCAAAGTGAGAAGATAAAGAAACGTCCCAAATGAAAGAACAGAACAAAAGTCCAGAAAATGAACTAAACAAAATGGAGACAGGCAATCTACTAGATACAGAGTTCAAAACACTGGTTATAAAGATGCTCAATAAACTTAGTGAGAACCTCAACAGCATAAAAAAAAGAACAGTCAGAACTGAAGGATATATTGGCTGAAATGAAGAATAATTGATAGAGAATCAACAGTAGAGTGGACAAAGCCAAGAATCAAATTAGTGACTGGAATATAAGGAAGCAAAAACACCATCGGACCAGGAAAAAGAAAAAGGAATAATAAGATGAAGATAGTGTAGGGACCCTCTGAGACAACTTCAAGTGTACCAACATTTGCATCACGGGGGTGACAGAAGGATAAGAGAGAAAGCAAGAAACTGAAAACCTATTTAAAAAAAATAATGACAGAAAACTTTCCTAACTTGGCAAAGGAAATACATACAAGTCCAGGAAGTATGGAGAGTCCCAAACAAAATGAACCCAAAGAGTCATACACCAAGACACATCATAATTAAAATGCAAAATATTAAAGACAAAGAGATACTCTTAAAAGCAGCAAGGCAAAGCAGTTAGTTACCTACAAGGGAGCTCCCATAAGACTGAGCTGATTTCTCAGCAGAAACTTTGTAGACCAGAAGGGATTGGAAAGAAATATTCAAAGTGATGAAAAGCAAGGACCTGCAATGGAGATTACTCTACCCAGCAAAACTATCATTTAGAGTCAAGGGACAGATGTAGAGCTTTCCAGGCAAGAAAAAGCTAAAAGAGTTCATTACCACCAAACCAGTATTGTATAAAATGTTCTTAAAGGGTCTTCTTTAAGAAGAAGAAAAAAAGGAAAATATGAACAATGAAATGGCAATAAATACATATCTATCAATAACTGAATCTAGAAAACAACATAAATGAACAAGCAGAGCAGAAACAGACTCATAGATACAGAGAATGTTTATGTTGGTTGCCAGGTGGGAGGGGGACTGAGGGGATGGTTAAAAAGTTGAAGGTATTAAGAAGTACAAATTGTTAGTTACAGAATAGTCATGGGGATGTAAAGTATAGCACAGGGAATATAGTTAATAATATTCTAATAACTATGTATAGTGTCAGATGGGTGTGAGGTTAATTATCATGATCACTTAGTAAGTTATGTAATGTCCAATAACTGGGGTGTACACCTGAAACTAATATAATAATGTATGTTGACTGTAATTGAAAATAAAAATGGTAGATAAAAACGCAAGCTTATAGTTTAAAAAAGAGAGATAATATAAATCAGAAAGAGGGCAGGTGAAAGAAAACTGGAGTTAGTGTGCTGACCGGGATGCGGGACCACTGATTAGGGAAGTCAGTATGGAAAAACTATGGCAGCAGAGTGATGGCCCACCTGGGAACTGGACAGGCTGTAATAAGGGGGAAACTGTCTTAGGAAGCTGACTTTGCCCACACTGACATTTTGCTGAGGTAGAGCCTGCTTGGAGCAAAGGAACTTAGCAGTACAACTGGGGATGTTATGGGGGGACGGAGATTTCAGCTATACAGCAAGGCCCAGCTGAGGTCTTTGCCTGTGTTGAGAGCTATTCCTTAGCATGGAAGATAACTGGCTCATTTTGAATTAATTCTTTACTGGTTTGATTTTTTTTAAAGGATTCAAATGTTTGCTATTACAGAGGCAGAAATCTTTGGGTAAATGACAAATGTAGGGTAGAAACACAGGAGCCTAAGAGGAGGGAAATCTATTTGGTGGAAAGTAAACATAAAGGAAACCACTTAATATGGTTGAGATCTTCATCTGATCAGTTCTGACTAAAGAACTCTTTACTGGGTGATGTAAGAGAAAAGAAAACCATAAAGGACATTGTTCTCATTCCTAAGAAGCTTCTAGTCAAATGTAAAGTTTTCACATAGGAAACAGCCCTTAGACTAGGGAACTGACATTTATTGAGCACTTGCTGTGTGTCATATACAGGGCTAGGCAAGTGCATATATTTAATTTAATCCTGACAACAACCTATATAAGATAGGCATTATTATTCTTATTTTACAGATGAATAAACTGAGACTGGAAGGTTTAAATAATTTCCCCCAAGAAATCAGGATTTGATTCCAGGCCAGTCTGATTTCAAAGCAGTGCTCCTTCAGTTTCACTGCTTTGACCTAAGTGCCACCGGGTAAACTTAAACTTGGGGCATCTGAGTAAATGGATCAGGGATTTCTGGAGTGGCCAGTGTAAGACAGGAGAAAGGGACTGTAGAACAGGGATGTGGTGTAAGAGGATCATCTGTACCGGAGAGAGAGGACTTCTTTGTGTGGCTGCATGTACGTTCCAAGGCTGACCAAAGCTTGTGAATGAGAGATGTAGTGTGTGTAGTCCAAAAGCTCTGTCTCTTCTTTTATTATATTCTTTGAAACTAGGGTGACTCCATCCTGTATTTTCCTTCTAACCCTCCCACTTCCCCAGAGATATGGGAGAAGAAAATTTTCTTGTTATTCTTTCCCACTTGTTAGGAAAATACTCCTCCCTAATACTCTTGTATAAAAAAATCCAAAGTTAGGAGAGTCTAACTTAAAACCAAAAAGACTATCTCTCTAGCTTCTGAATCTTTCCTGTCAGCAGGCAGACATCTCCTAGTTTAAAAGATCTAGCCTTCACCCACACTGCCCTCTAGCTGTTAGCTCATGTCTCTATTCCTTCTTTCCACAAAAGTCCTCCAAATGTGGTCAGGACTCATTCTCCAGTTCCCCTCTTTCCATTTTCTCCTGAAGCCCCCTTTGCAGGCTTCCCCACCAGGTCATGATGTTTCCTTTGTCAAGACTGCCTTTGCTGTGTCTGAGGTTAGTTTTCAGGCTCCATTTTACTAAAACTGATAAGCCAGTGTTGGCATTTTGGGGCACTTCCTCTGCCTTCAAACACATCCTTCTCTTGGTTTCAAAGAAGTGTTGTCTGGGCATCTCTCCTGCCTCACTGGTTACTTGCTTGTCCTCTGTGCATCCTCACTCTTCTGATCTCCAGCTGTTGAGATGCCCCAGAGAGTCTTTGATTTACACTCATCCTTTAAGTGCTCTTGTTACTCCCAAAGCTTTAAATACCATCCAAAATTCTATCTCCAGTTTGGGATTTTTCCCTTGAACTTCTAACTACCTATTCTCTTTACCACTTGGATGTCTAACAGGCATCTCAAACTTGTCCAAAACTGTCCTGCTGATCTTCCCATCCTCAAACTTGCTGCTTCCTCAGTCATCCCCATCTTATACTAATTGCTCAAACCAAAGCCTTGGCACTAATGCACAGCTGATATGACAGATTTTAAAGATTTTATTTATTTATTTATTTATTTATTTATTTATTTATTTAGAGGAAGGGAGGGAGAAAGAGAGGTAGAGAAACACTGGTGTGAGAGAGAAGCATTTATCATTTACCTCTTGTTTGCACCCCAATTGGGAACCAAACCTACAACCCAGGCAGGTAACCTCACCTGGAATTGAACTGGTGACCTTTCGCTTTGTGATTGGTGCCCAACCAGCTAAGCCACACCAGTCAAGGCCTTAACTCCTTTTAAAAAACTGCCCTCATCCAGTATATTGGTGAATCTTGTCATCTATGCCTTCAGAATATATCCAGAATGAGACCCCTTTCTCTCTGTGTCAACTGCTACATTTATGGTGCAAACAATCATTATTTACCTACAGATTATTGCAATGATCTCTTAAGTGGGTCCCTTTTTATATCCTTGCCCTACCCCCAACAGTTTTCTACATAGCAACCAGAGCAATCATTAAGAAATGCAAGGCAGACCATGTTACTTCTCTGTCCAAAATCCTCTAATGGCTTCTCATCTCACTCTGAACAAAACGCAAAATCCTTGTCAAATTCTACAGGTGAAGGCACGACTCAGACCTCTGCCTTCTCCCTCATCTCATCGCCTTCTATTGCCCCCTCACTTTCTGTTGACCACAATGGCCTCTCTACTGCTTCTGGACACATCACACATGTTGCTTCCTCAGATGCTTTTAACTGGTTACTCATCTGCTTGGAATTCTCTTCCCTTTACTTCAACCTGATTTCTGCTCAGATGTCGTCTGTGTTAAGGGTTTCTCCCCATCACCTAACTAAAATAGTGCTCCTGTCTCTGTTTTCCTCTGTTTTTGCTTTGTTTTTATTCTAGTCATCTATCAATCTATATCTATCTGTCTATCCATCTATCAATCATCTCTCTTCTATGTATTATCTATCTATCTATCTATCTATCTATCTATCTATCATCTGACTTTCTGTTTCTCTAGAATATAAGCTCATGAGAACAGGAACTTTATTTTTATGTATTACTGTATTTCCAGTTTCTAGAGCTATGCCTGGACTATAGGAGAAACTCATGTTTTTAGGCTATTGTTGTTAAATGACATTGTTACAACAATGTTCCCCTTTGTTACCTTATATCTTTGAGATTGGGAGAGACTTTTGGGGATATTTTATATATTTATAAGTAGCCAAAGGAAAAAAAGAATTAAAGAATGTGAATATAATATTAACAGAAAAAAAATATAAGGGTATAAAGTAGTTTCTAAAAGGGCATCCAATTCCAATTAAGAAAATCTGACTTTCCAAGAACCAATAAAAACAAAGAAAATTATGACATATTAATAATCTATAAAATAGATAGACTAATAATACCTGCTTAACAGGGTTGTTGTGAAGATTGAATAAGAAAATACTCATAACATGCATAGAACAGTACATCATACATAGTAAGCACCCAGTTAACTTGGCTATTATTATTACTATTATTATTATTATTAAATTCATTTTTAGAGGCAAATGTGATTTTAAACCCAAACAAAACAAAGACAATAAAAAAACATTTTAGATCAATTTCATTTATAGGTATCAATACAAATGCCTCAAATAAAATATCTGCAAACTAAAAAAATGATATATTAAAACAGTTATTAAACTCAAAGAAAGCTGTTAATTTATTAAAAACAAAAAGTCGAAATAATGTAATTAGATTTGGATAAACCATCCAGATAAATTTATCATCACACTATAGATTAAAACTCTGAAAACATTAGGTGTGTTTTTTCTTAATATGATAAACTATATTTAAAAAACAAGAGTTAACATCATGTGTATTGAAGACAAACTTCTTTACTAAAAAGAAGAACAAGATATGGATGTTCTCTGTTATCATTCCTTATTTAATATTTCACAAGAAATACTGTTGATAGCTACCTGAAAAGAAAAAAGAAATAAAAACATAGCCTTATGCAAAGTATTTTATAACTAAGCTATTAAAAGAAATGAAGTGATTTCCCTGACCAGTGTGGCTGAGTTGTTTGAGCACCATTCTGCAAATTGAAAGGTTGCTGGTTCGATTCTGGTCAGGACACATTTGTTTATTTTTGCTTTTGTTGCCTTTGCCTAAGGAGATATGTCAAAAAGCTTGGTGGTTATTTTTCTTCTAGGATGTTTTTAATAGTTTCAGGTCTTACATTCAAGTTTTTAATAGATTTCGAGTTTATTTTTCTTTGTTCTGTAAGAGAACGGTCCCTGGGTTGCAGGCCAGGTCCCCGGTTGGGGCACATGAGAAGGGCAACCAGTTGATGTTTCTCTCTCACATCGATGTTTCTCTCCCTCTCTTTCTTTCTTCCTTCTTTCCCTCCCTCTCTAAAAATAAATAAATAAATAAAATCTTTAAAGAAAACGAAGGGGGTCATTACTAGAAGTACAGTTAGCTGAGAGCCAAGTTGCAAGCTGTTATCACACAAAAATCAGTAAACTGCTTACTGGCATATCAAAAATAAATAACCAATGCCTCAAAAGGAATGGAAAGGCTGATTTCATTGCCTTTAGTGGTGAAATTGAATATTTGGGTTTTAATTAAACTTGGAAAACAAAAATATTTGTTCAAAAATATAATGTATAAATAAAGGAATATGTAAGATATAAATAGTTTCTAATTGAAAGGTTTAAATATATTCAGGTTATCATGCTTTCCAGGCAAAGGTACAGATACATTATTATTAATATTAAATTAATAAATATATACTCTATAGTGGGCACTGTAATAAGTATTTAAATATTAGCTTTTACATTCTACCCTAAACTCTAGAGGTAGGAAGTATTATCTAACTTACAGAGTTTTACAGGGGGTTAAGTAAATGTGAATGAATGTAGAAATTTTATATTCAGGAACTTAGAGCAGGAAATTAGATGGAAAAAGGGGGTAATCTGTTCAAAGATATTTGTCGAAACATTGTTCCTAATTTTAAAGGAGATTTAACAACCAAATGTGCAAAGTAACAGAATAGCTTTGCAACTGTCATGTATCAAAGCAGTGGAATGCTATACAGATGTTAAAAATGACAGAATGTATTGATTTCTGGATATTTGTCTGTGACATTGGCTTAAAAGCAGAACATAAAATAGCATGTACATACATATGACGTCTATACCAGAATGTACATTCACCAACAAAAATGTTAATCTGAACAGTTATAGGAACAGTTTGAGGTTTAATTTTGCTATTTTTTCCCTGGTAAATTGCTTACATTCTACATGATGTAAAAATTAGGCAACTATAGGCAGTCACCTGCTCTGCTCCTGAGCCTATTTTAGTGCCAGCAAACATTTTCAGATTCCTTTGCCACGGATAATCATTGGAAAAGGTTGAAATTACTGGGTAGGTCTCCATAGCTAGGAAAGAGGGCCGGGCTGAGAGGTTGTCCCAGAATCTAATCTCACGTGATTTTAGTTAAGTCTGTACTCTGCTCTCTGTGTCTGTAAAGTGATGGGGTTGGATCCCTGCATGATTTCCAAGGTCTCCTATGGGCCTGTGGTTCTACTTGTCTTTGAGAGGTGGAGGAGGAGAAGATAGCTTTAGGCTTATACATTTTGGAGCATTGAGAGAAGAGTGTCTCCTTCTGTACCCACATTGGTACTGACCTGTCCAGTTGGTCTGCTTTCTGCCAACCCCGCCTGAGGAAACTACTTCTTCTGTCTAAGGAGAGGCAGACAGCTCACAAGCAACCTCCAACCAGAGACACAACCTTGGGCCCTGTGAAAAGGAAGATGAGGAACAAGTCTGTGGGTAGAAGACAGGGTGAGCAAGGAGGCTAGGAGAGCAGGGCTTCATTCCCTGATTCTTAGGCCAAGGGGAGGTGTGTGGACCTCACAATTAGATTATTACAGGGCTACTCTGGGCCTCTAGGGAGGAATACCTACAGAGCATTGTTAAAAACAAATGTGCAGTAATCGCCTTGGGTCTGGCTGGGACCTATTCTCCTGGGTTCCAGACACATCATCTCCTCAGGGTTTTTCTACTGGAAAGTTATTGCCTTCAGTGGTTTAATTTGTTACTTTTGTCTACAGGGAAACCTTAGTGTTTTCTTACTTTTAATTTTCATCCCAGGGAACTTATCTTGTTTATTCAGTCGGATCAGAACTTCAATGTTCATGTCGATGGTCATTTAAAAAATTGTGATACAATGCACATGACATCAAATTTACCACCTTAACCATTTAAACCATAGTTTCATCTTCTCAAACTGGAACCTCATACTTATTAAGTAACTCCTCATTCTTCACTCCCTCCAGCCCCTGGCAACCACCATTACTACCTTCTGTCTCTGTGAATCTGACTACTCTAGACATCTCATACAGATAGAATTATACAGTGTTTGTATTTTTGTGACTGGATTATTTCACTTAGCCTAATGTCCTCAAAGTCCCTCAGTGGTGCACCATATGCCAGGATTTCTTTCCTTTTTAAGGCTGAATAGTATTCCATGTATAGATATAGCATATTTTGTTTATATGTTCATCTGTGATGGACATTTCAGTTGCTCCCACCTTTTGGTTACTGTGAATAATGCTGCTACGAACATGGGTGTACAAGTGTCTGTTCGAGCCCTTGCTTTCAAGTCTTTAGGGTAAAAATCCAGAAGTGGAATTTCTGGATCATTTGGCAGTTCTATTTTTAATTTTTGAGAACCTGCCATACTGTTTTCTATAGCAGGTATACTTTCACAGACAGGTGTTGTGGGGATGCCTCTTCCCAGAACTGGTATGCTGGGCTGGTGAGCTTGATCTGGGACTGGGACCCCTCGCTCCTCAGGGGGGTCATCTGCAGTTGTGATATCCCTCCTGACCTCATCTGCCACACGTGCATGTGGGACTTGCAAAGCAATTATTATTGCTTTGACTATTCAGTGTCTTATGTGGTTACATACAAATTTTAGGATTATTTGTTCTAGTTCTGTGAAAAATGGCATTGGTATTTTGGTAGGGATTGCAATGAATTCATGTGAGAATAATAGGTGTTAGTTCTTTGAAAGATTGGTAAAATTCACCTGTGAAACTATCTGGTTCGGGACTTTTGTTTGTTGGGAGTTTTCTGATTACTGATTTGATTTCATTACTAGTAATCAGTCTATTAAGATTTTCTCTTTCTTAATGACGAAGTCTTGGATGGTTGTATGTTTCTAGAAATTTATCCATTTCTTCTAGATTGTATAATTTGTTGGTATATAGTTGTTTATAGTATTCTCTTATGATTCTTTGTATTTCTGTGGTATCAGTTGTAATTTCTTCTCTTTCATTTCTGATTTTATTTATTTGTCCCTCTCTCTTTTTTTTCTTGATGAGTCTGGCTAAGGGTTTATGGATTTTGTTTGTATTTTCACAGAATCACCTCACAGTTTTATTAATCCTTTCTATTTTTTTAGTCACTATTTTATCTATTTCTGCTTTGATCTTTATAATTACCTTCCTTCTACTAACTTCAAATTTGTTTCTTCTTTTTTCTAATTCTTTAGATGGAAGGTTAAATTGTTTATTTGAGATTTGTTTTGTTTCTTGAGGTAGGCTTGTACCACTATGAACTTCCTCTTAGAACTTCTTTTGCTGCATCTCAAAGATTTGACAATGTTGTGCTTCTATTTTCATTTGTCTCAGGTATTTTTTTAAATTTCCTGTTTCATTTTTTCATTGACTGATTGCTTATTTGATAGCATGTTGTTTAGTCTCCATATGTTTTTGTTTCCTTTCAGTTTTTTTTCCTTATAATTAATTTCTAGTTCCACATTATTGTGGTTGGAAAAGATACTTGATCTTTTTGTTTTTATTTACATGAAATATTTTTCCATTTCTTCACTTTCAGTCTCTGTGTCTTTAAGTTAGAGGTGAGTCTCTTGTAGGCAGCATATAAATGGGTCTTTTTAAGAAAAAATGGGTATCCACCCAGTGTCTTTTGACTGGGGAATTTAATCCATTTACATTTAAAGTAATTAT